>JABFPB010001325.1:0-26068 GCA_022817645.1 Ceratoteleas bidentatus | reverse complement strand
ATTGAACATATATTTTTTGCGGCAAAAAGTTATATATTTACGCATATATTTAAAAAATATATTTTCGACCGTGTGGGCGTAAATTAGCTAATGCCAGAATGACTTCTGGCAGAATCAACCAGGTACTAAAAGTGTTCATCCTGTATGAACCTCGATTCTTCCTCTGCAGATGGCGTTCAACTTAGAGATGCATAGGTTAATCTTTAACAAAAGTTATGTCTTCTGGCAGAATCATCGAGGTGTTCATCCTGTATGAATCTTCTAGATATGTGCATCACTGGAACAACGCAGTGGCGTCACCTATCCATCAAATTCTTTAATTACAAATTCTTCGCTACAAAAAGCCGATTTTCCGTTCATCTGGTATTTCTCAAAACGCTCGCAGACGTAATTAGGGGCGAATTACTTTTCATCCGGGTTATGCGCGCGAGAAGCGACGCAAGGACGCCCGGAAACGCGTAATCACGTATCTTCCGGGCTTTATAAAGCCGCTCTCGCATACGTACAAGGAGGCGTCTCGCGCTCGAGAAAAATAATATCGCGTTTCCATACAATCTCGCTCGCGTTTTATGAACGGCGCGACGTTTTTACGCCCAGACGAGCCGTTTAAATGAATATTACGCTCGCGTCGGCAAATCCGCTCCGTTTTTACAGCGCCTAGTTTATTGTCGCCGGCAGTATCGTCGCTCAAGTGCGCCTCTTTTCGGATGACGACAATTTCGAATACTCGAAACGCGCCACAATAAAACGACGAAATCGAATTCGCCGGGCAATTTTCGCAGGGCTTTCCACGCCTCCAAAACCAGAGGCACTTTCGAATGCAACCGTTGATTCTGATTAGCTCTCTGACTGTGATTGATGTCTGCTATTTGGTTCAGAAACTCCATTGAGGAATTAGGGAAGATGAGTTGGAAGGGATGGTTCTGTAAGTTAGAGTGATCCTCTGAGAAGAATCCAAAAAATCGTTACTAAATTTGAAAATTATTGTCCAAATGCGATATTCCCCGTGGCAAGATCAACGCTCTGCGTCACCAAAACGCCATCTTCGTTGCCATTATTTATCGCCCAGACTTGCCCCACCGTAAAAACTCATTTCCGTGCTGCAAGCCCGGACAAATAAACTGCGATTAACGACAAGCAAATACATAAAGCTGCAAATTACTCGGCAAATCGCGCGCTCCGGTAAATATCACCGGGCTCTCCGAGCCGAATAACTATTTGCTCAATAAATATTAAGGGTCAAGAAGACGCGGCGCCCGGGAACATCCGTCGGCAATTTCGCGCGAATTGTCGACGGATCCGAGGGGCGCAAACAACCTCCGGAGCGACAACGTGGAAACAGAGCGGGGGGAGGAGGGAGGGCACGCGACGCCGCGGAACCAATCGCGTTCCGCCGCGACGTTTCCCGTCGATTCCGTCCCGTTGTCCACTACCCCAGCACGACGACCTTTAAAGCACTTCCACCTGTTTTCTTCTCGCCAATCGAGCTCTTTCAGTCATGGGTCAAACCATCACTGAAAGGCGCTCCGCAAAGCTGCTTTTTCTATCTTAATACGCACGTCCAGCCCGAGATGGCGCCACCTGTTAATGGACCCCCACTAAGATGCCACAAAGTAAACATTTCAAATGTTAAATGTAACTTTGTGACCCTCTAATTTCCATAGAGGGTTTCTTTGTTTATAACAAATTGTTTATAACAAATCTTTGTACCTTTCAATTCGTTTTTAAATAATACCAAAAAGATGAACGAGTGTGAAGTGAGCTGCAACATTGTTTCGATTCGATTCAGGAAGCAATTCACAGCTTGAATTTGAGGGTTAACCTCGTGGAATCTACGTGGACTGGGGAATAACCCACCACGTGGATTTAACGAGCCCAAAACAGTAAAGTCACGAGGTTCGGCTCGTTACCGAAAGAGTGCGCGGCGCTAAATAGTTACGCTGCCGTTAAATAAACAGGTGGCGCCACTTAGCAATTACCCGGGCGATTGTTTCCGCGCGTTAATCCCCGCGCAAAAGTGGAAACGAAATTATGATCCGGTGATTAGAGGGACAATGGCTCGTTTGATCGATTGTTCCCACGGGCTGGGCGTCCGTCGCTCTGTGTTTCAGATTTGCTGTTCTTTGTAACTCTGTCTATCTTTATCTACTTGTCTCTCTCACTATCTCTGTGACTACTTAACGACACACGTCTGCGTACTCGTACCCCTTTCCCGCCCCTGTCTGCCTCCCCCCTCTGTTTCTCTCTCTGACCCTTTGTTGACGTTTTTGTCTTTACAATGCGACTTTTCACGGTGTGCCCCACTTTTTCTCTGTCCCGCATGCCTTGGTACGTTCCATCTTCTGTCTGAGTATCACCGGCTCTTATGTGTCCGCTATATTTATAGTTGTATGTACGTGTTCTATGTCGTTATATTATATTATGTGTCTCGAGTTTCTCGTATGCCGTAAAGCGTCGTTCGTAGCTATCTGAAAAAACGCTTGTCCTCCCGCGCCAATCGCAAGTCGGGGGGTCACGAGGTCATATACGCAAACGCCCGCGAATTTTCCGCGGGCTTATACGCGATCGACTCTCCCGAACGATCTGTAAACGACTCCTCCTGGAACGCCTCGTATTACCCTTCCTACCCCCCCCCCACTCCCGGACCTTAACCCCTCCTCCCGCGTTCCATAGGATATTGCCGGAGCTAAGCACGCGAAGGATAAAAATTACTTTTCACTTTCGGCTGTCGCGTTTTCACGCTGGAATTCGGAGATGAACATTTTTTCAAGGATGGGGGCGCGCGAGTCGCGCAACATCGATTATTAAGTTATGGCGCGATTTCGCGAGGGGTTTGAATTCGGTTATCGGAAAATTTTATAGGACCTTATGGGTTGCATATATGCACCGAGTATTGTGTCAGTTTTACCATATCGTGTAATAAAATTAACTGGAAATCTAAAGAATTTCAGTACAATTTTTTGTCAGTGCATTTATGCCCTCTACATAAAATGCTTACATGGGTACTTAATTTCAAGTACTTTTTTATCATCATGCGGGTTATTATCGAGTTTGCAAAAAAGTATCGTTTTCTTTACCGCATAACTACAGTGTAAAATCATTGAATTACAGATGCATGCGAACGCTAATTACGACAAGAAAAGCGCGAAAAAAGTGCCGTTTCCTCGACAAGTCGAAGTCGACAAAGTAGCCTCATCGTTCTCCGCGTCGACTTTTTGTCTTCGCCAGTTATGCTCGACACGCGATCACGTGTTACGTAAAGCGGCGTCAAGAATTTTCCTTACGACCGAGCTCAATTTCCCGCGCCGAATTTACATGTTACGCCGGCAAATTTAACGAGATCAGCGCGCGCAAACGCGACGAGTAATGCCGCACAACCGAATTACCCCGGGTAAATGACTTACGAATAATTAAACTGCGAGCGCGAAATTTTGAAACAGCGCTTTTTCGCCTCAAAGCGACTTTGAACGCACCCAAAATTTTCCCACCCGAGCCCAACCTCTTTCCTCAGCGCCGAACTTGCGAGGAGGCCACACCCCGAAAACAGGAAGCCCGGAAAAAATTCTGTCCTACACGTGTCCCCTTAAAACTCCATTCGCCGGACAAAGCGGCGCCCGGGAAAAGCGACGAAAAAAGAGTTGTCGCCAAACCGTCAGTTGATTGGCAATTGAATTGCAGTGTAACGCAGCGGTCGCACAAAAAGACACGCGAAAAAGCGACGACAAAGTCCCTTTCCCCCCTCCACTCCACCCCACCCCTCCCGAGTCGGGAACTCCGTAAATACCCGGCGTCCGAATTCGCGCGCGATCGATCGACTCCCGGAGGACAAGTGTTCCGCTTTCGATTCTAATTTCTATCTCGAACTTACCAAACAAATAACGAGTCAATCAAAACACAGGCCTGCTTAGCATGAATGCTTACTCACGGGTCGCACGGTCGGATCCACCACTTCAGTCTGACAACAGTACCACGCTCGAAATACAAAAAAAACTTGCGAGGAGGCCTCGTTCGGCCTCTTCGCTGGTCCCAAAAAATAATAGCGTCCCTATTTCGGGCCCACGAGGCGCCATTCCGGAATTACCGGGTGGCGCCCTCTGGCGGATGCAGGGCGCCCTCTAGTAGTGCAACCGAAAGCTATGGAAAGGGGAAGCGAAGGAGGCACGCATACTTATACCTCGAGGAGGCAATATTCGAACGGATTAGTCGCGTGTTTGTCGCACTTAGGCGTCGGTTACCGTAATTGAGGGGTTGGCGGCGCCTTAATATCGAGAGTGGCGCTGCGATCGCGACGGAATGCTCGGCAAACACAATTATTCGCAGGGTCGCACCACTGTTTGCCAATTAGTTCGACGGTTTTTTCTGTTTTACTTTACTAAGAGTCGGAGAGTGGTGGGGGAAGTTTTAGTTAACAGCCTTATAGGGCACGTAACGCCATCTAGAGGGGGTCGACCGCGGATACGCATAAAGCGTGACGTTTGACGTTTAATTGCGGGTCTCTAAGAATAATGACGGTCGGAACAATAACGCGCGATAAACTGGGAGCGTGGGATTGCGGCTGAATGGTTGATGAAGTAATCTGCAGATGGCGCCGCGAGGGGCATCAATTTTACAATTTGTCCGACTGGGGCGATTAGCTCGGATCCGGGGTGGCGTTCAATTTTTCGTCGGAAATTGCTGGGTCGCGTTCAAATTGGACGCCGAAACACTCGAGGTGGCGGATTTATGCGCGCCTCCTTGGCTTCTCTTCTTTCCGTTTCGCTCGGACGATCGATAACGCGGAGCCCGACTTCCGCGTGCGATCAATATCGGATTGCATTTTCGAGTACGCACGAAAAAGTGACATAATCCGAACGGGGCGAGCGAGAGCTGACCCCAAGCGTGTCTCGAGCGAGACAAAGGCGAGAGCGAAAAAAGCGAGGGAAAAACGAGAAAAACAAGACGAACGGTCTTGCCAAACAGAACAGCATCAAGGTGTGGGGTGGTTGACATATAGCAATGTAAAGAATGCATGCGTGGCACGGTAAGAATTAGATTTAGGTCCACAACGTGCGCTTCTCAGTCTTTTTTTCTTTTTCTTACTGACACTCTATCTCATTCTGCTCTACCTCTTCTGTCTTTGTCCTGACTTTCAGTTACCCTGTTGGTACGCTAGCCAGTGCTAGAGGAGTTTGCCTGGGAGGGGAGTTGGTTCCTTACGGACTGTTTGCAAAGGGGGATAAAAAGTATCAGATTCGAGAACAACTAAGCCTAGTAAAATTCTATGTGGGTTGGAATAGGATGTTCAGGGTTTGAGTTAGTTTTGAGGGTCTTAAGTTAGGGTAGTTTAGAAGTGCGAAGTTGTCTGAACTTAAATTTGAAGGGTTAGTTTAGGTTCAGGATAGTATTTTAGGTTAGAGCAGACGTGAGCTTAGTCTTTAGTTAAGGAACCTTGGGGAATTTGTTAAAAAAGAATTTAACAAATTGTTTGAACCACAATCTTAACTGGTAGTTACCCTATCTCAAGTTTCCCTTTTGAGGAGAAGATCCAACGATTACCGTAACCTTAAATAAGACTAAGTCAACGTTGATTAACGACTTGCTAACTAAATAAAGAATCAAACCCTTATGAAAGCAATCTTCAAAAGTAACACCTAGAGTAGCAGAACCTATATACATCTAGGTTTGTAAATTATTTTCCATTGTAGGTTAGTTTAAAATTAGGGCCCTTAACTTGATTCTTTAGCTACCAACTGAAGCAAACTTCAACATCGTTGGAAAACTTTGTATTATACCAGAATATGCCTCTCCAGGGCCTAGATTGCACTTCGACCAAACCCCTGTCAATTTTTGCTAGGGCTTCCCCGCGTCGTTCGTTTGCACGGACAAATTTGATTAAACCGTAATCAATTTTGCAAATGACTGTGCAAACCGGCTCGTCGGCGAAAAAATTGTATTATAAACTTTTACAACACCGTAACACCGCGCGCTTTAATTATTTCAATCGTAACTTTATTCAATTAATCACATTTCTGCTGCAACGCTTTATGGAATACAGTTTGCATTTGCAAATCGGTGACAACGCGTAATTGGATAACAAATCCTTTCAATTTATTTCGCTCCTTTTTCCGTTCGCCATTTGTTATCGGCCCGGAAGTAGTGACATTAACGAAGATTTCGTCGCGGATAAACAGTAATCGAACCAATTCCCCTTAATTCGCTTCATTTTCAAATGGACAATCGTTCTTAATTGTTAGCCAGGCGTTTTTATCGTTTTTTCTTCGTCTCTGCGTAAAATGACATATTTAATTTCCATCGCGACGGTCGAATTTGTCCGTACAAAGAACGGCGATAAAATCCTTTCCGCCAAGTCCTCGGAACATCCCGGAGAAGAACGTGTCGATTTAATGCCGGGCAATTTATCAGGCTCGGATCGCTCGCAAACAGGTCCGCAAATAAACTCGGAACAATGTTTTAACAAACCCCGCCATTCGTTTCACTCTACCATTCCCGACTATTTCTCGTGCGAAAGTTTCGCTGTATTTGTTCGTTCGCGTAGATTTTACAGAACTTGCGAGGAGTCCTGAATGCGAGGAGTCCTTTTCGCGACTGCGACGGTGTTTGTCGAAAGATTCGAAAGTTTGACAAATACTGGCGGAGCGCGAATATGGGAAAATAATATTTGGACAGCAGTGTATGAAGTCCTACATAATCCAGAGGTAGATGTGTTGCCTTTGAGGATTTGGTGGAGAGTAATTGGCTGGTCAATGGTTTGCAATAGAGTTTTTGTGGTCGATGAATGAATTGCCAAAACCATAAATTGGAGCATTAGAGCCCTCTCTAGAGAGGAAGACTAATCCAGGGCCTGGCAGAATTTCAGAGATTATTTCTGAACACGGCCAGGTGCAAAAGTTTCTCGAAAAGAGAAATAATCTCAAAACTGAGAGATAAGGAACAGGATAGAATCTGAAGGCAACCTCAGGTTCAAATCCCCAGGTCTACGTTGGTACCTGGGGTTCCTATGTTGTGGTTGCCTTCAGATCAGATCTTATATCCCTCCACTCCATCGACCAGTCAATCAATCTCACGAACGCAGCCAAACCTCGATCCCTCCTCGCAGTTCTAGTTTTGAACGTAACCTCAGCCATCGAAAAACCCACATACCCTTCGACCTGCGAGGAGTCACCAAACTCTCACATGGACTCCTCTCAGGTCTACCCAAAACTCGCCATATCCCGGAATCGTGAACACCAACACGCCAGTATACTTAAGAACACACCCAATTCGATTTGCCTTTCGCTTTCGCTCTTTTGTTTCCATCATCTCTCACCCTCTCTGTCTCTTTCTGGCTTTCGCATTCTGATCGACCTGTCCCATCACCGCCCCGCCCCACCCCTCAGCCTCTTGAAAAAAATAGCATGGCTTCCGGCACTTAGCTGTGATTAGCGGAGAGTTTGCGCGAGGGTGGGCTGCCCTTGAAGACAAAGACGGACAGTCAAAGACGACCCTAGAGTGACTGCGAGCACGCGTTGGCGCGACACCGAGCCGAAAAATGGAAACGAGTGAATAGAAAATGAGGAAACACCGAGAGGCTCGTCCGTTTGTTCGGGGCGCCCAACGTGGAGCCCATTGTGCTGTCGTACACTGCCAACGGAAGCCGGACGGTCTTTTGGACTTCCGGGTCGGCTGTTGATTAACTAGGGCCTAACACACACACGAACCCCCACTCCACCTGGTCCCCCCCACCCCGGATTTATTTGTCCCGACCATTGATACCCCGCGCCGTTTACCTTCCTGCCACCCACCCCCCGTCATTTCACCGCCTTAGTGAGAAGCGAGAGAGACTTTAATCATAGAGCAATTTAGCCGAGTCGAGTTGCTTGGATGCGTTTTTAGATGCAATACTGCCGGAGATAACTCGCGTTAGTGGCAATTTAGAGCTTGCTACGAAGACACCTAGATGACGAAATCGGTTGTCGGGTTGGGCGTGTTAATGACGGAGAACGCCTTGGAAATCAGCATGTCATTCTTTTGGAGCTGAGCCTCAAGCAAGTGCCTTGGTGGGAAATGATGGTGTTAAGTTTGAAGGCTAGGTTGACGAAGGCATTGCTAGAGGCTCAGTGTTGAAACTAAAAGGTGGAAGACAACTTTTTTATTTGCTGTGGAAGGTTTGGAGGAGGAAGTAAGGTGGAACCTGTAAATGGATTTGGTGGAGCCACCTGGGGTTATGCTCAGATAGTTCCGTAATAGTTGACAGTTATAAAAAGAATCAACTTTCGACCTTCAAGTCAAGCTGAACCTGGAAAAAAAATTCTTTCTATATTTGACAATACACTATAAAAATGTAGTAGACATTAAAGTACCCTCCTAGATGGGTCTTACTAAAAGTAAACTGTTTTATCTATGCCCCCATCACTTTCTTTTTGAAGGATTGGGGGTACTGAAACTTATGTATCTTTCTTAAGCCAGATTATTAACTTGGATGCCTATATCATTACCCCCACTACTTCCAATTGATAGGAGTGGGGGTATTGAAACTTATGTATCTTCCTTAAGCCAAATTATTAACTTGGATGCCTATATCACTACCCCCACTACTACCAATTGATTAGAGTAGGGGTAAAACCAAATCCACTGCAGCTTCCATCTGCCACATCGATATAAATAATCAAACCCCGAATCGCGTAGCCATTTCGTATCAATTTGCCATCCAATCGTCGAACGATGGTAACAACATCTGCAAAAGCATGTACATGGTGATTTGTAAATAGTTCACGAGTCATAACCTCGATCATAACTGCGCTGCCGGGACATACCGATACAACCGCCGCAGTTTCCAGCATCGTGTAGGTGCATGCGATACGAAGCTCTCTTTTCTCATAATTTTGTTCACTATTTCGAAATCACCCCCGTCAGATTACTCGATTTAACCGTCGTTTCGACCTGTTTCGGTGGCTCTGCCGGACAAGTACGTTATTGTTGTTTTCAAAATGAAAAAAAAACGCGGGATCGAGTGACTGAGATGTCACACGTCACGGGAAAGCCGTGCTCAGTCGCATGATCGATAGCCTACTTTTGTGCCAGTCGCGCGTAACGAGCGTGTATTTCAAATTCAATCAAAATACTTGGCGTCGGCACAAAGCCGACTTTTAATACGGGGGATCGATGCGAGATGCTCGCGTTTTTGTCGGCGACCGTTCGGCTACGTTGATCGGGATAATGAGACGCCCCCTACCGGTGGAATTAATTTTTGCGAAGAAACGTCGGCGTTCCGCAGTCGCCTTTGATCAGCGATTGTCAAATGCACGCTCAACCGCGAAAACGGACGCTGAAACAGGTCGAAATCGAGAGCCTGGTTCGACTAACCTACACCTGCCTCGGTCCTGAGCCCCGGTCCTACGAGGGTGTCCAACCGATGAAGCTTAACTGTACATTGCTATAGACACACCTACAAAAAGTTTGGTACTACCACAAACAAAATTTGTTGGTGGATTACCATTGGTCTTCTCTAATGGTAAAAGAGGTTAGGATGAGTGGGAAGACAACGGAGATGTAGAAGTGAAGACTTTTAAGATATCGAGGAGATTTTGAAACGAGCCTGACTGTCTACTTTATGTTATTCCCTTGGGAATTGATAGAGAGAGGAATCAAGTACAACCCTCTGTCTAATAAGTGTCTAAGAGGTTTTGTTTGGGTACACAATCGGAAAAGAGGTTATCAAGTCTATCAAGGAGTTTTTATTTTATCAAGTTTATCAACTGTTTTAATTCACTAAAGTTTATGGAATGAAGTCTAGACAATTGCAGAAATGAACTAAGGTTCATTTCTCTTGAGTCTCAGTCGATATAGTAGAACAAAAGACTGCTTTCTCCTAAAATTTCCTTGCAGTCTAAAGGAAAGTTGTCTCCGAATTTGTACCCATTATCTACTTGACCCAATAACCCGGTGGAAGGATAAACAAAGTATTGTTCTCCGCGACAATGAAGACTGATGGAACGCGGGTGGCGGGCGATCTGTTTTACCGACAACGCCGATGAATCGAAGCATCCATTTATTTCCGGTCGTTTCTTTGGCCTGTCGACCTTTTCGTTTTATCCCGTCGTTAATTTATATTACAGATTAAACCGGCGAACGCTCGCCCCGTTACGACGCTTTCATGATACTTCTTTACGACAAAGCTTATGCAGATGGCGCGCTCGTCGGCCATTATGATGCGCGTGTAGTTGATGGCCGTCCGTACCCGGCGAAACAGCTCCATTCTTCTTTATGAAAAATAGATAACGCGGGACATTTGCGAAAGCGATACCCTTAATCCCCGTCGGTAAAGTAGAACGAGCACTTCCCCTTAATTCGAACTTTCCCGCGGTTTTCATTAAAACGACCGGAAACTTTCGCCTTAAAATTCGCCGCAACTTTCTTGTTTTTTTTTTCTTAAAGCGTTTTGACAATGCTTTTTTTAAATTTGCATAAGGCAAGCTTTCTCGCGCGACCAATTTTCGTCCAATTACGTCTATCAGCGAGTTCAAACTCGACTCAGCCGTTTCCCCTTAAAAAGTCGTTTCCGCGCGTCGATCGAGTTAATTCGAAAATGAAAATTAAGGGCGCGCAACACGGGCGGCCAAGTTTTCGGAGTCGTCGGCGCTGTTGCGAGGCCGATACGTGACGAGAATCGCGCGGGCCGACACGTCGTTATAACAAACTTTGCGCGCCCGGAAAAGTCGGAAAGCACGCCGATAAACATATTGCCGCGAAACGAGACCAATTGCACGCGAGCGTAACGGTGTATCATGAACGTTGTAATTTCGTGATTCGAGTTGCAACGCAATTATCGATCGATTCACTCGGGCGATGCGATTTAGGGGTAAATAAAAGGAATCAGATCTGCCCACCCCTAGAATTCAATCGAGGAAATCACGGGCAATTAGAGCTTATGAGGAGGCAACAGGTAGTTTTGCGAATTGCTGCCTCTTCACAAGTTTTGTCCTTTTTAAGATACAAATAAAGAGATATTGGTGCAGAAATTAGTGTCGAACTTGTGAAGAGGCAACAGGAATTATTTGTCGCCTCCTTACAAGTTTGACGCTTATTTTCACCATTTACATAATTAAGAACGTGTGAAGAGGCGACAGTTATTCATGTCGCCTCTTCACAAGTTGATCGCGATTTGTCGAGAATTCCATCGTCGAAATACAAACCTAAATATGAAGAACTTGTGAGAAGGCAACCTATTTCTACCAAATGGCCTCCTCACAAGTTCGGGTCTCAATTTGTGGAGAATTCACATTCCCCTCGTTAAAATAAAAACCAAATATGTTAAGAACTTGTGAGGAGGCCTATTTCTCCCAAGTGGCCTCCTCACATATTTCCTCAATTGTACAAAGCACAACTTGTGGAGAGGCAACAAACGACCTTCCAATGTTGCCTCTTCATAAGTTTTCCCGATTTTCGTAACCGGCCTTGCGAGGAGGCGACTTTCGACTTGGGAATCGCATAAAGCAGACTCAGGCGTCCTCGATCGGTGACGATTCGAACGCGCGACGCGCGAGAAAGCACAAAGCAGGACGATGATAGGCGGATAACGCGATAAGCCGGGGATTCGGTAGATCCGAACATTGCGATCAAACCGAGACGTGCGCTCTGAGCAGTGGACATGTTCATCGTTGTTTCAGATGGGCAAGCTGGGCACGAGCCCTCTGGCTGGATTGGCAGCGCTGGGACTCGGAGGATTAGCGACGCCAGCCAACACCGGCGGATTGAACCCTGCTGGTACGTTTTTTATTTCTTCAATTAGACTTACTATTATTTCCTGCGATTAATAAAAAAAGTTATGACTTTTATATATTTTGATGGTATAATTAAAAAAGGTAAAAAAGGTAAAAAAAAAGATATCTACAGGAAGGACTATTTTTCATATAGTAATATTTTAATACTCGTAATTTTTTTATTTTTGCTAATTTTCAGCGAAAATTGCATTGAATTTGTTATAACTTTCCATACAGTTATAACAAATATTTAAGTGTAAAATTGTATGCCACAAAAATACTCCCTTTCGAAACCCAACGTTTCGTTTCGATGAACGACTTTCTAGAACCAACAATTTTTGTTATAAACGATGCAGTGTCAAAACGCGAATATTTCCAATAAAAACAATTCAAAAAAGGAGGAACATGACAATAAAAAGTTTGTTTGAAGGGGTAAAAATACATTTCACGTCATATTGATCGTGTTTTTGCATATGACTAATACAACACTCGAGAGTGAATGTCGTTCGAATAATCCGTTAAAACGTTTTCCGTCAATCGAAAAATGAATAAATTAATCGAAATGCTGTAGAACGAGGAATCCTTACAATTCAGGTGGGGAGGAAGTCATTTTACAACTGTCAGTCAAAGCAGGAACAAGTATTACATGGAAGGAAACGAGTAAAGAAATTCGTCAAAATAAATAAAAAATGCATTTCTAACTATGTCGTCGGAATCTTGAAAGTTGCCTTCAGCAAATTACATGTTTGGATTCTCCTCTGCAGAATGTTCGTCGGTTTGATACTCACAATTTCGCACTTCGTCCCTTTGTATCAAAGGTAGAAAGTTTTCTCTGCAAGAGAACTTGTGCAACTTGCAAACAACTGCTTCTTTCCATTGAGCAGCTACGCAATAAGACTCAAAATCATAAGTTCGATCGTTACACAAGATTCTTCCCCGTGAAAATCTTCATGTGAAAACGTCGACGAAACTTGGCGTAACTATTCGACCATACACAACTTTTCCTGTTCCGATTTTCTAAAAGAAGTTGGGATTTCCTAATTCTGGATGTTACCAAACTTCCGTAACATCGATGGTAATCAAATTTTCGAGAATCCTAACTAGGTTCTAATACTAATCAGTATTAGTCTCCTAGTTCAAGTTTCTACTTCCTAACTCTGGAAATTACCAAAAGTACCATTAATAACATCCTATTCTTCGTTAAATAAAAGGTTATCGGTTGGAAAAAGTCCTAACTAGGTTCTACAACTAGTCAGAATCAATACCTAACCCCTTCTCCTTAGTCCAACCAAAATTCCCTAGAACCCCATTTAGGTTCAATAAATCCACTCGGTATCTTGGAATTTTCGTGTAAGAAGATATTCCTAAATGGAATCCTGTTTCCCTTTAGCCCTGGCAGCCCTTGCTGGTAGCCAGCTTCGCTCTAACAACGCGAACAGGCAACAACCTGCGGCAAACAACCAGACGCACGAGATGTCGGTGCCCAACGAGCTGATCGGCTGCATCATCGGCAAAGGTGGCACCAAGATCGCCGAAATCCGTCAGATCTCCGGCGCGATGATCCGGATCAGCAACTGCGAGGAACGCGAAGGTGGCGCCACGGACCGCACGATCACAATCACCGGAAACCCCGACTCGGTGGCGCTGGCGCAGTATCTCATCAACATGAGGTGAGTCGTCGACTGGTGTAACCCACTAGCACGTCCGAAGTCGAACTCTTTGAACCTACGACGAGGAGCAATCGCTGCCACTTGTTCAGTCGAATTTCAGGATCATCGAATTGGAAAGAGGGGAAAAGATGGTCAGAAGAAGATGGGGAAGGGTTGGAGGTACATAGGAATGGTCTGAGGACAGATATGTACTTCTGACCAAGGTAGAAAGGTGGGTGGCAGATGGTTAAGAAGTTCAGGATAAGGGTTCTGCGATGCTTAGGATGACTCCTAACCAGAAACCAGGGACTATCCGATGGATGGTTCCTAGTTAGAATGGTCATCTGGGTAGGAAGACCAAGAAAAAGGTTCTACCATTTCAGATTTTACTATTCCTGAAATTGTTTGCCAGTCTGGATGTCTTCTAACCACCCATCTCCACCTCTTCTAACCCAAACCTCCCTCGATCCGGCTCGAAGGACCTACTTAGTCAACTTCGAAATTCGATCCGGCTCGAAGGACCTATTTCCTCAACTTCGAAATTCGATCCGGCTCGAAGGACCTAAGTCAGCTTCGAAATTCGACCGTTCGAGGTGCAGCCCCGAGTTCCCGTCTCTCTAATCGGCGGTTTCGTCCCAAAAGACACGAATCTCGATTCCACTCAGTGTCTTCTGCTCAACTCTTCTGTCCGAACTGTTCACATTCTCCTGAATCTAGCATCTTCTGTCATGACGTTTGTGTACTTGCTATTGATCGTGCGAGCCGAACTTCGTGCGTTCGGCTCGCGTGCGTTTAGCCGTCACGAGGATAAGAAGGCACCGCTGGCGTCGCTGGATCTCACCGAAGAAGACAAGAAGAGGAACGCCCGTCGCACGGATCTTAATCCTTTATTTCCAGGTCCTGTCTTCCAGGCCTAAGTACCCGAAAGTATCCTGCAGAACTCAACTCCGCACAACATCTGTTCCCACATGCCGCTGGCTGTCCCTTCAAGTAACAGACTTCTCGCAGCGAGCGAGTGCAAAAGCAACGTATCGGGGTCGGAAGACCAGAATTTCTGTTTGGGGAACAATGGCTAACGCTAAGTAGACACGTCCCTGGGGCGTTAAGAGGTTTTTGTGGTTTTAGTGAGGTGAGAGCCCCACACTATCAGGGTGTTACTACCTGAAGTTCATTATGGATTTAGGTTTAATAAAAAAAAACCTAAGACGCTTGGGATAATGGGTACCTTAAATTCTGTAGGGTCCCAACGTAATTGCATAAATTTGCGAAAATTTTTCTAAGTTTCGTGCCAAAAATGAAAAGGTTTGGAAAATGCATGAGTCGCGCAGATTGTAGTGAGTTTTTTCACCACTTCAACAAGATTTAAAGGAAGGGGGAAATATGTCTATGGGGTGTTCCCCACTTCACAGGCCTAGGCCTAGGTATATAAGGAATGCCATAAGGGATATTGGGGTTTTCCCTGTTTCACAGGCCTAGGCCTAGACAAATTAGGAATGCCATAAGGAATATTGGGGTTTTCCCTATTTCACAGGGAAAATAAGGAATGCCATAAGGAATATTGAAAAGGAAGGAACTACAAAAACTTCGCAAGGCTCGAGGTCTTAATTAAGACGTTTTATGTCTTAATTTAAGACACTTCTCGTCTTACCTCTTCAGAATGGAGTTTATTCAAGTCAATTTAAAGCGTCTTAAAAATTCCAACTCTTACAGTCTCGACTGCAATTACCGCAGTCTCAACTGTAATTTCGCCGGTCTTTACTGTAAATTTCGCAGCCTACTTCCCCGCTCGCGGTTTTCACGGGGAATCCGGCTCGAAGGACCTACCGGCTCTTGACATTTCGTCGTGTAATCCGGCGCTCGCATTTGGGTCAAGAGACAATTCATCGCTGCCGTTTTGACTTGACGAAAACTCCGGGCAACGACGTTCGCGTGTTATTGCAGCCGTTTGAAATAAAACCTCGACGTTTTTGCCAAAGCGAGCCTTTCGTCACACGTTGCTTTTGCATTCGATCGCCTTTAAAATGACATTCCAGGACGGTCAGCCGTCAGAGATGGTTCCTATTGGTCCCAGGCAGTGTGTCACAAGATCCCATCCACGATTTTATTAAACGAAAGAATTCGACAAAATCGCCGAAACACTCTCGTCCGTTCGCCATGTTCGCCCTGTATTAACATCAATTGGCTGTTTCGCGCGAATTTTTTTTGCTAATTTTTTTTACCCATTCTTGACTTCTCGTTTCATTTTTTCGACGTTTTCGTTTCGTACTAAATCATCCTAACAAGTTTTTGTTTCGTTTTTGTACTCGTCGCAGCTTCTTGAGGTGGAGCTTAAGAGTCTGCTGGTGTGTTTTTAATTGTCGCTGGAACGTTGAACTTTTACCCCGAATTGGTTCATACTTTAGGAGATTTTAACAACGAAGTGTTCTTAAACATGAATACAGACATGACAAAAGTTAATTAAAAAAAAAAAATAATTGTTATAAATAATTGTTATAAATAATTATTAAAACATATCGTATGAATGATTTAAGGGAACCGATTCAAAACTGAGCGAAAATTAAAACCATCCTATTAAAAAAGACCTTATGCATCACCTTAATTCGTTTGGATCAATGTACACCAAGTGACGAGAAAAAAGAGCTTTTATAAAAATTAGCTCTATTTTTTTCTAGGATGTTAGTTGGACCCGAACTCAGTTTTCGGTTTTATTTTCGGGAAACTGGGTATCGCGCGATAAATCAATAGATTTTTACGCCACTTCCAGTCGGCTCCTCGTGACGCAAGAGCGCGATTTATTTAATTCCCTGAATGGCATCGTTAAACCGTAATTTGCAATGTTGCCGGGCAACGCGGCTCGCGTCTCGCAGACCTTTAAATTTTTATAAATTATTTATAAATTACTGAAATGTCTAATTGAAATGTAAATGACCGCGTGTTTATTAACCCACGCGTCGGCGTCAAATAAAGTCCGGTAAATGACGGCAAAGGGCACGTCTTTGAATCGCGAAATGCTCACCCAGATAGAGTTATATACGCGAGAAAATTTCGCGACGAAATCGGGATCCAACTAACAACTAGGAATTTCAAATAATTTCCTAGTTTCTTTTGATCTGTTTTGTGCGCAAACCGATTTTCGAAACTGGATTTCTTTTATAGATAATTGTTTATAACAAATTCTCGTTTTTTGGATACTATCAGATATTTGGTGTAAAATCGTAGGAATTGGTGAATTAATAATATTCGAATTGATTTTTTCAATGGGAGCAAGAAACAGATGATTTTGCAACGCTTAAAAAATTAATAAAATAAAAATGGGGCTAAATGAGAACGGTGGTTGATTTGGAAAAGTCAACTCCAATTTGAACGCATAAGCTATTTTGCTTGTATTTACTTAAGCGTTGACACAACGCTGTCATATCTTTGAATGTTTCGTTAACTGATTAATTTCATATTTAATTATGAATAATAATATAAAGACTCGTTAAGAAATGTCTTGGATGCACGTAACCCAGAAACATATATTTTATTTACATAAATAGACTGTGGTATTTATTGTATTAATCAATTTGCTAAATGTCAGTTTGCTTTCAAATTATTCCGCGTTACATCTTTCAGTCAGGCTGACATATTTTTTAAATTAATATGAACCACTTTCTTTAACGAATGGTTTGGTTGTGTTCATAAATTGGATCACTTATACAAATCGGTCACCGATTTTATATTATTAAAAATCTTGACTTATAGCAAAGTAACCATTCAGAAGTTTCTAAATTACACAAAAAATTAATATTACTCATTAAACCTTAAAAAATATAAAAAAGTAAAAAAAAAGTAAAGGCTGCGATCAAAATTCAGGGAAAAAAAATCAGAAAAACATTTTTTTTTGTCAATTTTATTGTAACATTAATTAATAATTTTGAATATCGAATGAGAAATCAGTTTCGGTCGGTAAACGCATTTTCACAGCGCGAAACATTAAGGTGAAACATGAGTTCTACTTTACCGACACTAAAAAAGGTAGTGCTCAAAAATACAATTATTATTATTGTCAATTACAATTATTATCATAATTGTTAAAACAATTTTTAAATCGAATTAAATTAAAAATGAATATATTTCAAACTTAAACAAATCTTCAAAAATCTTCAAAAATAAAAAAACCGAGGTTACGTAACCGAATGTTTCACCTTAATGCCTCTGTCACTGGCTTCCTGGGCTTAGTAATTGTGACAGCACTGTACACATTTAACAAGCAATCAACCTCTGTCTCTCTTTCTTTCTCTCTTTCAACGTATTTGTGTTTTATTCGCTTGTAGCTTGCGCGGTCAAACAATAACGTTGGAAAACCAGGACCGAAGCATTAGCCGAACCGACACACACACAACCCTCTTTCTCTCTATTCCAAATTATAATTATAATCAATATTATATTTCATTCCAGATTGTCATTCACATTGCTACTGCCTAAGTGCGAACGAATGCCATCATTTCCCGATATACAAATAAACTCTACTCGCCATAACTTTTGATTCATGTTCGCGCGACCCGCGCAGGCGCACCTGGAAATGACAGGCAGCGCCACCGCGGGTCGCGCGCTTCACTCAATCCTGCACGATCTGCGCGCCACCTGGCCGCCGAAAGGGGCGCACTCTTTATTTTAATTTGCCTCTTGACCTAGACATGGTATTGGCGTGAAAATATTAAAATATATATAAATTTAAACAAAAACAACAAATGAAATATATATCGTGTATATATATAGTCAAGATAGACGTTAGTTGTCGACGCCAAGATAAGCAGAAGATATGTTATACTTCAAATAAAAGATAGTAACAAATATTGTTGGTATCTCTGCCTTAAGTGAAAGTATGCCTTAAAATAATCAAGATACGTTAGTTGTCGATGCCAAGTTTAAGCAGAATATATGCAACTTGTACATATAATCAAGACACGTTAGTTGTCGACGCCAAGATAAGCAGAAAATTCAAATTGAAGATACTAACAAATACTGTTGGTATCTCTGCCTTCTATGAAAAGACTTTAAATATTTTGCAAATTATTTGAAGGGTGAAAAAAATGATAAAAATTGCCAAATCCACGTCTAGGTCCCCTCTCCGGTTTCTTATCTCTCTATCTTTATTATTAATATGATTGATCGACCTAATGACTCAGTTAGGAGTGGATACCGGAACCGAGGCGCCATCTGGCACTCGGTTCCAATACCCCTCCCAACTACATATGTACGTTTATGATTTGATCGTGTTTTATTGTGTTTTGTTTCTTTTGACCTGTCTTTTTTTCTTTCTTTTTATCGTGCCATTGGTTTTGTCGAGTCGCTCCATCGGGAAATGTATACAGTCACACACCCCCACCACATATACTATCGTACCCGCACACAGCGCTCGATTTCCGTTCGTTTCGCGCGAAAACTTGCGAGGAGGCCACTCGTAAATCTAGTGGCCTTCTCACAAGTTTTCGCGGGAAAAAGCGAGGAAAAGGCGGGGAAAGGAGGACGCTGCACAATGAGACTATCGACGACGGTGGGTGCGATGAAACTTCACGAATCCGTCAGATTTGTTGCGATTCGATGGTTTTTCAAGTCGCGATAATTGCGAGAAATTCGCAAGATCCGAGATAATGAGGGACGGTTTTTAATGGAATCTAACTTCGGGTCGTTGATTTGTTTACACGTTTTTCGCGCGTTTAATCAACGTTACAATGCGCGCTATTTAGCTTCAATTTGTTGCTTTGCGAGTTGGCCTCATTGACGCGCGTCAGACGAGTCGAAAGTTCGACATAAAGTCCACGACGGCTTATTTATAAATTCCAATTACTCCGAATAAAGCGGGCGTTTTTGTCGTGAAAGGGACTCGTCGGAATAGGACTCAATTTAGATCGCGAGCGATTTAGGCTTTGCGCTCGACGGATTGGGATAATTTTTGTCCGCCGATTGAAAGGTCCGAGCGAATTGGACGTAATACTCGCGCGACGAGATAACGCGCGCAATTAAGTCTAATGCGTGAATTGGAATTGCGGAAATTCGGCGGCGATTTTTTATTCATTGCGGGGAAATGAAATGTAGCCTAGAATAGTGGGAAGGGGAAGTTTAAAACTGCGATAAGTTGGGAACTTGAAAAACTGACTCATCTCGTTGTTAGGGAGTCCACAAACACGATGGAAAGCCCCGAAATGTGATTTGCGGGATTATTAAAGTCGGAGGTTTATTCCGTTTTTCTTCCTTTTTCGAAACTTTTTCGTCTTGAATTACATCGCTTTGTCGGGAGAAGGAATTCGAACTGAAAATTCGAGAATCGTTAACTGAAATATCAATCGAGTTGCAATGAAAATTCGAGAAAGATCCTAGTTAGTTTCTCTAACTCGATGACTATGTACTGAAAGCCTATAGTTTAAAGTAGTTCGGTTAGCAAGATGGAAGGAAAATTGTAGAAGAAGATGTAGGTTATACTGTCAGATAGATTTAAAGATAGTAATTTCCCGATCCACTTTGACCATAGAAAAAGCGTAGCTAGCGACCTTAACCTCCAAACACGTCGCCTTTACCAGCATTCGTCCAAAATACTAACCGCATACCGCACCACTCCAGATCGCATCTCATTGTGCACGCTAACAATCGACCACCAACAACCCTAAAACAAAAACCCCAGAATCACCGCCGCCAACCAGGAGGACGAAAGTCCCGAGAATCCACCCAAAATCCACGACAGAGCAGCCATTTTTGTTTATCAAACCTCGTCCATTTCTCCAGGAACATTTTTCCTCTTTCTGTTGGCACCTGAAAAATCCCTAGAAACACTGCCGCCTATCAGGAGAAGGAAAAGTTCCTAGCCTTTCCCAACCAGAGACCAGAATCTCCCATTATAGGATAGAGTGGGGTAAAAAGCCATTTCATTATGTTGTAACACCATATCAGTACTTAGGTGTGTCGAATTTTTCATAAGAAGTCAGTTTCCTAATTTGTACAATAAAAAAGTGAAGTAACTTTCACCCCACCCTACCCTACTAAATTTGTTTCCTTTCTATCTCTGCCAAAGAATCCTCTAAAAATCCCATTCCCCAGAGAATTTTTGGAGGAACCTACCACCCTTTCCCAGGGACACTTCCTCCTCCCGTTGGCAGCCCTGACACCCACCATTAAACCTTTCCCCGCCCCTCACGCGACACTTGACACCACAACGAAAAATCCGCAAAAGAAAAGAAAGAAAGAAAAAAGAAACAAACCGTTTCTCTAGATCCCGCCCTCTCACCTTTTACGATTTGTGTCTGTTCCCCAGTGTCGAACTGCAGAAAGCTAACCTAGAGGCCCAAAATACCCAAACCCCCGGCAGCGGCACCACTGCCGGAGCATCCGGGACTAGCGCTTCTCCCTCCACCAATACCAACAATGCCTCTCCCTTGGCCAGCGCAATCCCATTGGCTCAGCTGCTAAGCAAGCCAGGCGCCCTGAACGCCCTCTCTAGCCTCACCGCCCTCGGGGGACTGACCGAGTTGCTCGGCGGCGCCGCTGGCGCAACCGCCGCCGCACTCCCAGTGCAGACCACCGGCGTACACCGCTCGCACAAGCCGTTCACGCCCCGGCTTCGCTCCCCCAGCAACCCAGGACCGACCGAGAGCAAGTTCAAGTCCGAGCGTACCAAGTACAACCCGTACTGAGTGGGCCCGAGCAGCGCCGCAGCTGACGACGACGAAGACGACAACCACGAGAACGGCGCCATCTCGTTGCCGCGTTAATAACCACGGGGCCGCCCCCAATTCCACCCCGACCCTCCCTCAGCTGCACCACCCAAAGATGTCGTCCCACGCGCGTTCCAACGCGGCGGCCTCGTGGCGCCATCTGGCAATGCCTCGTGGCGCCATCTGGCAATGCCTCGTGGCGCCATCTGGCAATGCCTCGTGGCGCCATCTGGCAAAGCCTCGTGGCTCCATCTGCCAACGCCTTGTGGCTCCATCTAGCAAGGTCTCTTTGCACTATCCATCATAGCGCCATTTGGCAACGCCTCGTGGCGCCACCTGGCAAACCCTCGCAGCGCCATTTAGCCAAGCCTCGTGGCGCCATCTGGCGAGGCCTCGTGTCGCCACCTGGCCCCGCCAGATGGCACTAGGGGTTCCGGGGGTTCCCCGCGCGAGTCGTCGAGGCCCGCCAGATGGCGCGGAGGGGCGGGAAGAGACCCGTGGCGCCGCCGCGGCGCCACTGTCGAGCTTACTATCTCGTGAATCAAATTTCGCGCCGAATCATGTAGTTGCGCGCGAGTCTCGACGTCCGCGGGCTACCAGTTGTCGAGGGCTTTCCGTTCGTATCTATCGCTGTACTTCGTAATCTTAATCAAAATAATAACAGTACTAATAACCATTAATCAATGATAGTTTGGTTACCTTATAATCGTAAATCGTACAGTAGGCCGTACTGCTATTGCGTTACCGTCGTCAATGCATAACCCTGCAGTAACCCCCCCAGTTCGTTACTATTCAACGAGTTTCATGTCACCCCCACTCTTAAATAATTCCGATTATTTCTTACCGATGCGACATTGCGAAGTTATTGTCCCAATCTGTTTTCGTTGTAACTGATCGTGGTTTTTAAATTATAGTCTAAATCGGACCGTTCAGTTTTTGTTTCGGACTACCCTGCCCCCCACGACCACCGGTCGTGAAATTGTACAATGTCCCCTAATTGATTAGGACACCCCCACTATACACGACGTGAAGCCGCGTGAATCGCCGCGACCCTTGGCGAGACATATCATGTGGCATCCGCCAAGAAACTTTTTTTATAATTACCAATATTATTTTTATAGTACTACTTACTTACGCCTATATATATGAATATACATATATATTATATATAGACAGAACCATCAATACACAATGTAACATCGTTTAGACACTTTATACTGGCATATGTATATGTATACACCCATAGGCGCCATTTCCGATGTAACGGTTTTTTGTAACTGGCGACTTATTGCGCGAGTGAGTGAGACCGACGGCAAGAGAGAAAGAGCGTATGCGCATGTAGGTATACGTATGTCTTAGTCTAGATGTTGCCCCCAGGATCCCTTGCGTCGGTGGCGCCGCGCGCCTACCCCCACTCCCCTCCGCGAGATGGCGCGCGGCGGCCAATCACAGCGAACGATTCCGCCGGAACCGTTGGCTCGCCGCATTGTTTGTGTGCTCAATCCTAGTGCGTAGTTGATAAGTGAGTCGGTATAGGGGGCGCCGCGATCATCTCACCCGCCCCACTTCGCCCCAGCCCTAACGTTCTCTCTCTTTCTCTCTCTTTTTATTGCGATTTTTACAGCGACTGTTAGGGCCGCGCGACAACAGCGACGACGATCGGAGTTGGCTTAGTGCAGGACGCGCGCGCCCTCTGCACGCCGTTCACGCGCTTCGGGTTTTGTAAACGGGCGCCCCGCGCGCTCCAGGTCATCGGCTCATGTGTATCACTTTACTGAATAAAGCTAGGCGTGTTTAATACAAGACAATAACATTTCCTGTCACCCCCACCCTATCTCCATCCCGCACCATTCCATGGGACAAAGTAACTGGAGTCGACGAATCCCTGGGGTTTGAGGTTAGCAACTATGCACATGGGTGGGGTTTAGGAAGAATAGTTTTATCTCTTATTTTATGATCTTCGGGTGTTACCTCGTAGCTCTTCAGTGTGGAGTTTATTCAAGTCAATATAAAACGTCTTAAAAACGTCTTTCTTAATTGAGATGGTGATTTTTAGAGTGAAAGATCTTAGTTACCGACTGATGGTATGGTCGATTTTACACCAATGTGTGCAGTTCAGTAATAGGGGTAAAAAAATGTTCTGACTAGCAGATTAAGAGGATTCGTCGAGACCATTTGTTAGATGAAAAGCTTGTTTTCGTTTGCCTAAAATTTTACTGGGTACACTCTAAAAAATATCCATTTGACGATGTTGGAATCTGGCAAACACTAGAAAAGTCCGGTCAAATATCGCGTGAGAGGAATTCTGACAACGGTTAGAGGAAAATTGTCTAAAGGTTAATAGTGGAAGAGTGAAAATTCACAATGGCAACTTCACTACTGGTGAAATCCCGTAGAGGAATTCGGAATGTTAGCAAACGGTAAAACTAATGTTTACGATTAAATAAAAAGTAAAGAAGTAAAAGCATAGGAATATAACCTCAAAAACAGAGAAGGATTTAAGAATGGACAATGAAACTAATCTTGCTTAAAAAACAGAATCAGTGGAGATTCGCATATTTGTTTTTTCGGCGATTCGAAAAACGGCTTCTCTCAATCGTTCTCCATAAATTCCAAACTGTTTCGGAATTCGAAATGCCGGTTTACTATGACTTTTTTTTTATCATTTCCAAGCCTATTCGGAGCGTTTTTATCAATTTTGTTTTTGGCGCGTGAATAATATTTTTATCGAATATATTTTTCCTATCACAATTACAATAAACCCAGTTAGAAGTATTTAATCATTCAGAAACCTGACTATTTTTTAGAGTGTACCAGATCAGTAAATCTAGAAAGCCATAGTCGATAAGCAAGAACACTATCTACAGGAAACACTAAAACAAGCTCTGCATTTGTTTCAACATCTGTCTATAACACTCAGTTAATGGAATTTTACTTTTTTCCAAGAAAGCTGAGGTCAAGGAACTCAATTGCCAAAGAAAAAGTAAGGTTCCATCCAAGACAAGGGTAAGCAGTGGATCCTGCAGTAAAAATGGGAAAACTCTGTCGGTAACCAACGCAAGAACTTATGAGGAGAGAATTTAGCTGGAACTCCTCGCAGGTTCCAGCCAAGTTACCCTCAATTGCATCCAATTCATATAAGTCGACCGAACCCAAAAGTGTAACTCTAAGGGCGTACTGTTTACCCCTTTGATGCTTAGTCAAGTAAGCTTGCATTGTGTAACCGAATCGAAACATGCCGAAGAGCGGAGAACACATTCAAACCGATGTAGAAAGAGGCAATGAGAGAAAGAGAAGATGTATCCATCCAACCAACTTGACCCAGGCTCCTGCCCAATTTCGGTAAGCACCATCCATTCCTCTATAGTCCTTTTAATCTACTTATCCTTTTATACCTATTCGCTTTGTTCTATGTTCATGTACAATTTTCAACAAAAAAGATCAGATAACGAAAAGACCGAACGATAGAGTCGACAAGTGCCACATCAAGCTCATCAGGTCAAACGTCCGAGACTTATTCTGTTGTTTGTTTTCCGACCAGTCGATGGGACTCAGTTTTCATTCATAGATGTCGCGCGGGTCGGGTCCAAGTGCCCCTCTTTCTTCGCATGTCACGTCCTCTGCTTTTTCCAATGAAACGCGCGATTTTTCATTCCCATTTCACACTCAAAGGCTTTCAAATCTCCGCCTCTCGTTTCATTCCCTTGCCCCGTTTTTTGAAATTCCTGCTTTGTATTACCCGTTCGATTACAAAAAATGAGTTAATCGCACGGAAAAGTCGGGAGAATCGAGTTTCAAGGTGATTCGGTAAAATTGTAAACTGGGAAAAACGCATTTTGAAGGTGAAATTCGACGTCAACTTGTCCGATCGACTTCGCGAATTTTTCTCCTTGGTTGGAACCCTTTTCGAACCCGATTTGAAAGCCTAGAGTGTCCCTCCGACGAGCGCATGGTTACGAATGTACCTAGCTTAGTCATACAAGTCCCATTCGAAGTCCTTGAGCTGAGCAATTTGCTCGCGACGCGAGCAACGGGGGGTGCGGATAATCGGAACGTAGACCCGGGGTTGTATGGTGTTCTGAAATGTAGTACAGTTATTGTCTCATAGTTGAAAGTTGTGTTTGAAGTTAGGCAAGACTTAGAATCTGTTTTACGTAGATGGTCGAAAGCGTCGACTAAGATACAGTAAGTCCTGAAGTTAACCACAATCACTGAAAAATTTCAAAATTCCTAAGTCTCAAGAACCCTTGTGGTCTAGACTTAAACTGTTCCCAACCGTCAACATTCTGGTTGACTTCAAGCCTTTAGTATCCTTGATTACCTCTTAAGTTTGGCAATGGCAAGGGGTTGGTATCCCTGAAAGGTACCTGCGTTGGTACCACTGCCTGATTGTCTCTCCACGTCGATACCAACTCCTTTCACCAGTACCAACCTCCGCAGTACACAAATAGCATTGTACATCCCACTGTTGCTATCCCTGGAAGACAGTGGAGCAGTGGTGCCAACCTCTCCCACCGTCAGATCCACTGATACCAACATTAGAGCTGCCAACTTGTCCCAGACCACTCCAAACTTTCAATTACGAGCGCCACCTAACCACCATACATTCAGAAACATGATACCACCCTCCGCAGGCTACAGAACCAACTGATGCCGCGCGCGTCAATGAAAACATGAAACAGCGAATGTAGGCACTCCGCGTGTACCCGCGAGCCAGCAGCGACCCCTACTGAAGTCGCATTTTCTGTTTCAGGATATCATTTGAGACTGGAATGGCAATCCCGACGTTTCAGTACATCACCCCGAATCACATCGTCAAGTCGCCCATTCACTAGAGCTGCGGCGTTCTTGTGTCAGCGGGAACACCGTCGCACCGCGTGTCAGGGACAACACACCGAACTGAGGGCATACGGGCGTAACGTTGTATGCATTAGCGGCGCTTAAAATTGTCAATCAAAAACGGTAATGTAACCAGCTCGGCATGGTCTTG
>JABFPB010001324.1:0-26084 GCA_022817645.1 Ceratoteleas bidentatus | reverse complement strand
TAGAGATTTCATACCACGGCGTGGTATCTTTTTGCTACCACATGTGGGAGTTATTTACTACCATGGTTTTTTCAGTGCAGTTTAATTACTGAGAATCTTCAGGTTTCATAGCTGACCGGTTAAGGTGACAGGCATCCGAAGGCAGGGGTCGAGTGTTCAAGTCTCAGTGGCAGCTAATATTTACGAGCAATCAAGGATATATGGGATATTTCACGGATAGTGTTGTGAAATATGTAGTGTGTGTGAATGCCAGTATGATATGGAAATATGAATAAATAAATAGTTTATTCAAACATTGGTTTATTAACGAAAAAAGCGGTGATGAGGCCGCGATAAGGTACGCCTTATAAGGCAGCACTATTATTACTATACCTCTATTAGGGGTGCTATAAGAGCATTACTATGAAGTGTGAGCTCAATAAGGGTCTGATAATTCTATTAGGGGTGCTATAAGAGCATTACTATGAAGTGTGAGCTCAATAAGGGTCTGATAATGATGTAACGCAAGGGAAAGATTGGGGCCTGCTGAGGCACGCCTTATAAGGCATACTATCATGGCATCATTGTGCCCTCATAATTCAACCTGGCTAGTTTGTAATCTGGCCTTAAACGGGAAGCCTTATAAGGCTTCCAGCCTTTACTTTGTTTTACAAGTTTAAGGCCTCTACTAGGCGACCTTATAATGCCCTTTATACGAATTCGGGCTACATTAGTATGGCCAGACTATCGCCTCATTGAAATTTCTAATATCAATAAACTGCCACGTTTCTCTGTGTTTTAACGGTACACGGCCGTAAAATAGTACTCATTGTCCGGTTTTCACGTAACAAGATCGTTATCTGTGCGGTTATCGCCCACCATTGCGAAACGTCCGTCCTGCTATTGACTCCGCCAAATACGATCCCGATAGCCGTCCACAAATCGGGACCGAAATGTAACAATTGAAAAATCGGCCAGGATCCCGTCGTAAGTTGTGCAAGAAATACGATTCGCAGTCGGCGCTCGATTTCTCGCCTCAAATGATATACGACCTTTCATTCTTATATATACATTTTCTCCTGTCGGTGCAGATTAATTAAGCCAGATACAGAGCAACCCGGATTTGGCACTGCGCGCGAATTTAATGGGCGACTGTTCCACAAATCTGATATTAACCCGACTTTTTCACCGGTTCCGCTAAAAGTGCTATCTTAATCTGAATGTAGTAATTGCACATAAACAGAGCGGCGTTATGTCCCTAATCGGCGAAATTACCAGCCATTTTCTTTTATTTTCTCGTGTTTTAGTGATTACGGGGATATTCCTGACGAGAGGAAAAGTCGTCGCGCGTTGCTAAGCGTGTTTTGCGACATGGCCGCGCTTTGAAAACGGGCATTTTGTTCGTCGCCAGCAGGCCTATCCGACTCTTGTATACCTCCAATGTAAATGTAGTTTCTCTTACTGACCGGCAATGTAGAGGCGCTGTCATCTAAGGTCGCCGCTAGCGCCCAATTCGTAACGACGTAAACCTTACCTGCGAGTCGGAAATACAGTTTCGACAGCTCCAAAATGCCGACGATGTGTGACGCAATCGGATGTATGTCCGATTATCGCAGTAATAAAATTTTTAAACTAATAATTTAAACATGTTATTACTGCGATAATAAAATTTTTATCCAAAATGATCAATCAGATCAGTCCAACCACTGACCGACTGCGCCACCTACAACTTTTCGGTCACTATCGGAAACGTTCGAAGCTCGAGTCGAATAGGCCTGGTCGCCAGTCATGAACGAAGACCCTTCGAGGGTCACGAAGATGATTCTTCTGGAGTACGGGAGTTAGTGTCTTTTTGATTTATTTATTAATATCCAGAAATTTATTTTTATATCTTTTAATTATAACCCACCGATTCTTTGACAATGGAAGATTACATTAACGAAAAAAATTCACTTTTATTCATAACTGAAGGGCCGCATGCAATTACAGGGTTGGGCGCGGCCAGGTTCAACGTGCCCCTGAATACAAGCAATCGCCGTTGCGCGCGTTACTCCAGAGTTCAGATTAAAATATCTCGAAAATTATCGATCCTACCTATATAGGGTAAGCGAGGAAGTTACTCCTTAGGTTATAAGAAATAACTATGCCAAGTCTGATCGAAATCCGTACTGTGCAAATCGAAATACTGACATACGTTCTCGTGCGAATCAAAACAAAAGATAAACCGCGAAGAATAAAACGCGCGCCATGGCGGCGTATCCGCCATGGCGCGCGTATATCAGTGTATCAGTATTTAAATTTACATCAGACATGGCATAGTTATTCCTTATAACCTAAGGAGCAAGTTCCTCGTTTACACTATACAGGTAGCGACAGTTTTCGAGATATTATAACCTGAACTCTGGCATAACGCGCTCAGCGGCAATTGCCTATATTCAAGGGCACGTTGAGCCGGGTCACGCGCATACCATCACGGAAAAATTGTGGGCAAATCGCTCCGTTTTTATCGGGTAAACCGTTCTCTCGGTCTGGAAGCAATCGTTCATCCACTTTGGGCAAACAGATCGCCCAAACTGGGCGACTTTTTCGACCAAAGTGGGTGAACGGTTACCCGTCAACCGCATTAGCCGCCTGCAACACGCAGTCACATTATTGACAATTACAAAATAGTTTAACCATTATTACGGTTAAACTATTTTGAATTTTGAGATGAAAATTCAACACAACATTCTTGAAATGTTGTAGATTGGGAATATGTAATAAAAAATCGAGTTTTTGAAAAATCTATATGTATATTCCCTCTTAATTGTTGTTAATTAACTCCTATAAACGTCGTCGGCGGTTGTTATAAACTATTCCGGTTTGATTACGGAAATCAGCGTGATCCGAGAAGGGGTGTGTGTGCATTTTTGTTATCAAACCAATTAGAGATGTATCACATTAGGTCTATTTATCAAGGCTTACCAATCCTTTTTCACTGTTTACTAACAGGTGCAAAATTTTCTCGGTAATCACAGAGCATTCAGGACTTTGATTACGCGCACCGTAACAACATTGATGAATATTTACGAGCAATCCAAGTGAGGCCGGAAAAGTTATAATTAATGAGCAAACAGTACATTTCATCAGTCGGCCATTTAAAACGAGCCGCGCGACGGAAGCTTTTCGGAATTCTCGGCTGCGCGCGCAGCCCGTTAAAAAGTGCGCACATGCGTGCACACCGGTGCATTATACCCTTGAAAATGAGCGCGCATAAAACTCCACTAATGCGGCGCGACTTTGCTGACGGGAAAAATGCCGGTTGACAATGAAGCGCGGCATCTCGCGATTACGTCGATAACCATCTCCACGCCTAAAGGGAAAACAATCGCTGCGTCGCTAATTAAACGATCGGCCTATCTGAATTGTCATCAGCATTGTTTTGCGGTGGGACGAAAGTAGTTTTCGCGGTACAGAGCTTGCGAAAATTTCTGCGACAATTAAGACGTTCGCAAGATTTTGACGAGCGATAATCCGGAATGAATCATTCGGCAACCAAGCAACGACCGTTCCAGGAAGCCGGTTTGCCGCGGCGAAAAAACGGTCATCGCAGATCGAAATCGGACGTAAATCGGTAGCGAGCGTCTATCGAACCAGCCGGCTGAACAAGTAAAGTCATCGGGGTGCGCCCACTCGGCAATGCACTTCCTGCAGGCCTCATCCGAAGAAGCTGTCATTAATCTATATTAAATTTCTAGGCGCGGCTTCGAATCGCGAGATAATGCAGCGTTTGACCATATCGGTAATCGCATCGCCTACTCGGAAACGGGTAATTTCGGTTGACAGGGAACTCGAGGTACAGTGCGAATCAGTTTTTGCGAACATTTCATCGCAAAACGGTCGTAACGGCGCCGGAAGGTTCTACAGTTCTTAGAATCAGGAAGTCGTAATGTCTAAACTATAAATTTGTTAAGAACTGTCCTGAAAAGAGGTCACAACTCGTCAAAGTCCATCAACCGGGTTGACTGAGATCGATTACCATTTGTTTCGGCATTTTTCCAGAGGAAAAACTCCTAACATTCCCCCACAATTTCGATAATTGGCCTCACTTAATCAGTTTCGGTGAACATCATGATCGACACACACAACCGATCACAGATCAGGAAACTTGATAGTTTTGTATTCAACCTGTCAGACGCGCGTTATTGATTCGTTATCGTGAAAATGGAATGACGTACGCAAGATGTTTAAACATTCATGCGTTGAGTATGAAGGTTCCTTTGTGACTAAGATCGACGGAGAAATCGCCGCGCAATTATTTTTTTCTCTTGCTGCCCCTTAATCACTGTCACGAAGTGCCCATGCCAATTAGAGGCCGATAATTTGCCGCACCACAAAACTTTTCGACTTTTCATGCGAGGTGAAAGTCTGCACGTCCGCGCTTCTTCCGTTTCCAGATTCTTTTCTTTCAGAAGGAGGACGTAACCGCTGATTTGAATTAATCAACGCACCGATAACCGTTTATAAACGTTTACAGTTGCCGCAATCCCCGAGGCTTTTAATGCGCAACTTCGTTAAAGACTCAGCACCGTAAAACAGTACTGCAAATTTCAATTGACATAGTGAACTGCACACGCAATATAAAGTAAAAATAAAGCAAATACCGCGGCACTCAATTTATATCAGTTATTAACTTATTAGCGTTTCCGCATTTCATCGTTTAGATTTTGCACTCGGCTGTTTACGATGTTCGACGTTAACGGGACATTTTTTGTCCGTAAAATCCTAATCGCACTCAACCCTAATCTTAGTAAAATTGAGTTAAGTGACCGATATTCCATTCACTCCATAGTCCGATTTAGAAGCAAAGTTGACAACAACTTGTCCCCTTCCCCAACATCCGACAGGTTATTCCTAACACCAAATTCCATAATGAAACTCGAGCCGATGTAACTCGAGCGCCCCTTGGGCAACATTTTGTCGTAAAATGTATCTGATTAATTAACAAGAACGCGATTAATTAAAAACCAACTTCCACGATTGTACGACGCCACTGGAAAAAACCATTATTTCCGTCAGTCTCCGGTTGATGTACCCGACGATACAAGGCGCGGGAAGTGAAGCCGAGTTTGGCCTACAGTTGGATGCAATTTAATCGTTCGGTCAATTTTAACTGCTATTATTGATGGTGTCGTTGTACAGAACTTGTTTTGAGTGCGGCATTAATTTGTATCTATTGTTCTTCTTTTCAGGCCGAACGAGATAAGTTGATGGAGGTACAGGAGAACCTCGAAAGGCGACTGGAGAGTCGAGAAACGGAAGTCCGGTGCAAGGAGGACGAGCTCTTCGCGCAGCTCGAGAAGTCTCTGAAGCTTGAGGAGGAGATCACAAGCATGAAGTCTGACCGGGACTATTTTGTCGCGGAGAACGAGCGGTTACGCAAAGCGGAAATGGCGATGAAGAGACAGCTAGATTTGCAACTGGCCAACAGCGAACGGACCCGACAGATCCTCGAGAAGGCACGAATGGAGGTTATCCAGCAAACCACCATTTTCCGTACAGAAAGGGATGCCTTTGAAAGAGAAGTACGTTGTTATTTAGTTACTTTGGTTTGTAAAAGAAGCTACAGTAGAAAGAGAAATACCTCAAGAGGTATTTGTAACAGAAGTAGCAGAAGTCCAGTTTTTGGAACGTTTCTTGGTCAGAACGTTTACTTCGAGCTAAGTTATTCAGGATGGGAGTGAAAAGATATAAACGAATCATCTTTGGCGTTACCTTGAAGAATTAGCCGAGCTTTCGTTAAAATGGGAAAGTTAGTCAAAGATATTGAGAGTCAATTATGCCAGGGGGATTTCGATTGGTCTCGCCAAATTGCGAGATTGTCTTAGGGCATAAATTGAAACCTTCAGGACACGCGCCGTATACTTTGTACACCCGGGGTTGTACAACCGCGATAACATTTTTTCTGTTTGGCATGTTGACTTGGAACGTTTTATTAATCATCTGGCTCATATTTGAGAAAAATGATTTTGCGACGCTATCTCTCGGACTGTTCATTGAGACATTAACTCATTGAAGCACAAGTGTCAAACACACTAGTCACTCGAGAAATCTCGGTGTGCCTAGCGTGGGAATAGTGCGCATGTGTTAGTGTTTGCATTTGAAATGCGTTGAGGGGCGTTGCCTAACGTTAGTTTGTGTTGAGTCGAGGACGCTGGGAGGGAATACGGAAGATGCCTGAATTAATTAAACTCTTGCATGCATGATTCAACATTTGCAAAAAGAGATACATTGTCTCAAAAGGTAGACTGATTCAACAGAAGCGATATTCAAAAGTTTGTAACCTTTATTCTCAGAACTCAATAACACTTAAATCTGCGTCAGAAAAAGCAAAGTCTTCACTGATTTTGATGCAATAAGGGTGTGCTCACGACCTTTCGAAATCGCTCTCCGTGGAAACCCGATGCCCGATCGAGTTCTAATCCATTCTCGTTTCGGAACCCGACACTCATCGTGTGCCCAACCAGCACTTCCCCGCGAAAACGAAACCGTGAAAAACTTGGCAACGCGCGATTTCCATTTCTCACCAAGCTTATCGCTCGTGCATGAAACCTCGCCTATTCTCAATTTCAAATCAGACCCGAACGCGGTCCGACCCGCTGGAACCAATCGCTCTCGCATAAAACCGCAGCCGATTACTCGGTTAATTTCATCGCGGAGAAAGCCCCGACAAGACGTTAAAGATCATAAACCTTTCGTTATCCCGCTGAAATGCCAGCCGCGTTGCCGTGTACCTTACACGGTGTTTTGACCTTATAACATTTGCCGCCTGAGATCGTGCCGGCGATACGATAGCCGGCATTGATTAACGAAAGTCCGATTCCGTTGTAGAACAATTCGCTGAGAAAGCAGATTAAAAGTGACCAGGATGAAATGAGCGTCGAGAGGCGCCGTCACGCCGAGGGCATCGCCGCGCTCACCCATGAGGCTATCACGCTGCGCCATGCGGCTCGACACCTTCGCGCGATGGCCGTGCATGCGACCTCTTGCCGCCGTCGCAGACGTTGCTCCATTTGCCTCTACGCCAAACGCACCTTCGCCGACATCGGCAACTTCGAGGAAGAGTACGTATCCCCACAATCACCTCATCTACAAAATAATACAATAATACAATAGAACACGTAATGTTGACGCACGGTTGTTGTGTACATACAGTAAGTATATGTACACAAGTTTATTTACATTACAGAATCAAGTCGCTCGGTCGAATGACGACGGCAAGAGTGAGACCGAAAGAATTATTTATGCGGCATATTTAAAAACTAACCTCAAAAAAATTTTAAATAGGTTTTACGTTGTTTTGAGGAAATCTTTGCGCGAAAAGAGTAAAACACTCTTAAAATGACTCACACTTACCGTTTTTCATGTTGTTTATACACAAAATATTGTAATTCTGGTGATTTGTAACTTTTGAAAGCTGGATAAGGAAAACAGTTTTCAAAACTGTGCTCTTCCCAGGTCTGCCGCACTATCGAACTGTGGCAGCACTGGACAATATTCTGAAAATTATTTTAATTTAAAATCATTCTGATTTTTTAGAATTTTTATTTTTGGGGTTTTCAATTAATTCTTACATACGCTTGTTATGTAAACAGAAAGGCGTTGGAATAAAACGAACTACATAAACATTACATCCATGGACTATGTAAATTGGACTGAATCTATAAAATAATTTAGCAGAACTAAAACCGATCACGCTGATGTAAATAATCGTTTGTTGACATGAAGAATTGGACTGTTTTAATACAAAAATACCTGAACATTGGATGCTTATGGTACTATTTTATATAAAAAAAAGGATTTCATTTAGAAATGGAATAGAAATTACACATTAATTTAATATATTTTTTATTATAGTTTTATTTCAGTTTTGCACCAAGAAATGGACTTGACTAGGTTTACAATTTTACCTCACACATACTTTCATACCTGCATGTACATTGCGCTGACTTAGTACCTAGATATAAAATAATCAGTCTCAACAGTTTCGTTTTTTTCCTATACCTAAATCGGATCCCTTATATTTGCATGTTACTTGCTCTCATACCTCGGATTCCTCTCATACCCCCGATCTCCTCTGCGCTATATCTTACCTTACTGTATTATTTAAACGTAAATAGCTTGTATCACAGTATTTTCCTCTTCTTTCCTTACCTTACATTTCTCTTTACAAAGTGTTCTTATGGCGTTTGTTTTATGTATACTACATTTGTCGTCATACAGTTTGCGTACAATCTCGTGGTAAAACCTACCTAACGGCTCGAACCACCCTTTTGCTACTTCGCACTCTAACACATAATGACGCACGCTATCTTTCCCTTTTCCGCAGAATATACATTTTCTCGCTTCTTCGTTTAACCAGAATTTGTTATCTTCCTCAAGATTTCCACATCTTAGTCTTGCCATTAAACTACACGTGTCTCCCGATTTACATTCTTTTAAGTATTCTGGCGTACCTGTTCTCATCAAATACTTATACCTGCTGTTATACCTTGTTTCAACTATTCTTCCCTGAATTATTTGGTTTTCGATATCACTTACTCTCAATCTAATCATTTCCCTCACGTTTGTTCCCTGTTCTCTGAGTCTTTCGATTTCAGATGACGCCCATCCTTTTGAATTAAAGTACCTTTCTCTTTCCTTACTGTATAAGTCTTTATTCTCTATCGTTTTTTCTAACCAACATTTTTTCGTCAGATTGCTATCTTCCCTTACTTTTATCTTTTCCTCATATTTCATGGCTCTTTCCCCCCAAGTGAATTTCATATTTTCTATACCTGTTTCCTTCTTTACTATATAATTTGGCGTATTTTTATCTAGTTTTAAAACCCATTTTGTATATTCTAGTTTTATTTGTTCTAACTCTTCATACTCCCTCCATCCCCACACTTCTACGCCATATGACATTGTGCACTCTACCAGACGGTTGAACATCCACATTCTTCTCTGAAAATCCCCTTTACAACATCTTTCCCCTAATCCCCAGGTAAGTCTAGATGCAACTTTGCCTTTTTTCTTGAGCTCCTGAATATGGTTTTTATATGTGCCTCTCGAGTTGAACGTAAATCCCAGATATTTAAAGCTTTTCACTTGCTCAATCATACTCCCTTCCCACCTCCAAGGCTCAGGCTTTTCCCTGCCACTTTTTGAGAAAACTATGACTTTTGTTTTTTCCACACTAAGTATGAGGTCTCTCGCCTTTAGGAATTTTCTCAAAGTACCACACATGTCCATTAAAGCTTCCCTATTATGTGCAATCAACGCCATATCGTCGGCGTACGCCAACGACCATACCCTTCTTCCATTCAGGTCTACCCCTCCTACATTTCTCTTTTCGAGTTCGTCATCTAAACCAGCGATATACAAATTAAACAGTAATGGACTCAGACCACAACCCTGCTTCACTCCTTTCGTTGTCCAGAAGCTCCGCGAGGTCCTTGCACCTAATCTAATCTTCACCTCAGTTGTCTCGTACAATTCCTTGACCCGCTCGATCAATCCTCTGCTGATGTTTTGCTCTTCCATAATGCTCCAAAGCGTGCTCCGGTTAACCGTATCGAAGGCGGCCCTCAAGTCAATAAACATGGCGAATAATTTCTGTCCACGACCGATCGTTCTCTGGACTAGGTGGTTCAGCACATATATATTGTCCGTAGTAGCGCGTCCCCTCCTGAAGCCGGCCTGACTCTCCGGTAGACAGCGTAATCTCTCTGCTTCTTCTTCCAGCCTGTTCCTGATCAACTCCGCGTAGAGTTTATATGCGGTAGCGAGGAGCGAGATACCCCGATAGTTAGATGTTATGGCTGTATCACCCTTCTTGTACAATGGTACAATCAGGCTGACCTTCCAGTCATCGGGCATTCCCCCTCCTCTCCACACTCCCTTCATTAGTTCAATAAGTTTTTCGCCTACTCCTATTCCGCAGTAATCCCACGCCTCGTTAGGGATGCCATCGATGCCTGCTGCCTTCTTTTTCTTCGCGTTCTGTATCGCTTTAATAACTTCTTCATCTGTGAGATCTGCCGTCGGGTTGTCGTCCAATCTTCTTGCCTGCCCTCTGACTAGGTTATCTTGTCCCTCTAAGAGCGATTTGAAATGGTTGACCCAGTCTTCTTCCGGTATGTTGTTGGATACTGCCTGCCTTTTCTTCCTTCTTTTGTTCAGGAACTTCCACACCTCAGCTTCGTTCTTCACACTTCGCAGCTCAGCGTCCTCTTCTGTTTGCTTTGCCTTCTTTTTCTGGTCCAGGACTTCTTTGAACTTCTTCTTCTCCTCTATTACTGCCTCTCGTGTTTGTTTTCCTTTTCTCCATTTCTTGTACATTCTCTCGACTTTCCTCTTCATCCGCGTGCAGCTCCTGTCCCACCATTGTCGATATCCCAGCCGGTTCTTCTTCATCGTCATTTTCTTCGTCTGCATGGCCCCGTGTACTGTCTGCTTGATTGACTCCCACAGGTCCTGCGTCGTTTCATTCCGGCTCCCGTCCACCAAAGATTCGGTCTTCGCCCTGTATACCGACCGGGCCCCCCCCGACCAGTCAACCAGAGCACGTTCTTCCTCCGGGTCAGCTGCACGTTCCACTTCTCCCCTCTCCTCCGTTGTTCTGAGTTCCACAGGGACGTGGTCCGAGTCTACCCGCGCGGATACAACCATTTCGTCGATTTCGTCGTAGTCGTCAACTATCACATAATCAATTACAGTGCTCCCTCGCGGGCCTACATACGTATATTCACCTTCCCAGTCGCCTTTTTTCGCCCCATTGAGTAGATGCCACCCTTTATTCTCTATAGTTTTTATAAGTTCCTGCCCCAAGTTGCCTACCTTCTTGTCTTTGCTGTTTCTTATGATATCATCTCCGTTGTATCCCATACCTATGATTTTTCCCAGAGTTCCCGTTCGAATATTGAAATCCCCCGCTATAATTAGCTTCTCGTCCTGATCTACCTCTATTTCCTCCAGCTTATTAATAATTTGTCTCAAATCCCCATTATTGTAGACTGACCATATTGCGTACCTGCGAGTTTCTGTGACTAGAATGGTATTTATGTATCCCACTTCATTTTCTTTCATCAGTTGACTTCCATCTTTCATCCAGTTTTTTCTGACTCCAATAATTATTCCCCCACTAGCTCTTCCCTTTCTTTTTTCCTTTACTGCATACTGACATGCCCATTCAAATTCTTGCGATAATCTAGTTTTCCATGCCCTCCAATGTTTTTCTTCCAACCAGGTTTCCGTCATGCTAATAAAGTCAAAATTGTTTAAATACTGCCAAAATTCTGTATCTTTGTTCACTACTCCAGCTACGTTCCAAAATATAAATTTTCTGTACCTACCCCTGTTGCCCGAGTCATTACCTTTTTGTCTGTCTGTTTCTGTTTCATCTAATTCTTCCCATTCTCGGTGTGTTTCTAGTTTTCCGTACTTCTTGTTTCCTTCTCATTTACATTTTTCGTACCTCTGCTGACTTCATCATCCGTATCCCCCGTTCTTCCACGCTCTCTTTGCGCTTGCCTCTGCTCTATCTCCTCCCATTGTATCCATTTGCCTTCGACCATTACCTTTCCCAAGCCTATCCTTATTCCATCTCCATTCTGCATTTTGACCCATTTCACGATCTTTTCCTGTTTCGCTCTCTCCTCGTAACTTAGATCGTGATCGAAAAATAGTCTGCTCCCCCTTAACTTGTTTTTCAAACTCATTATCTTTTGCTTTTCTTCATAACTCTTCATTTTCACGATTACTACCCTCCCTTGTTTTCTAACGTGTACAACTTCGCCGTCACACCCAAGTTTTTCTTTGATCATGTCCTTTGTCTTCTCTACACTAACTTCCTCGATGTCCCACCCTTTTATTACAATATTATTCTTTCTGTCCAGTTTATCTTTTTCAACTACCATCCTTTTTAGCTTTTCGACCTCCCTGTTGCTCAGACTATTCGCGGTTCCCGCCGTGTTTACCGACCACAAGCTGATATTGCTTCTATCTAGCGATCTCTCGCTGGCCGTGTCCGGTGTCTCATTCGCATCAAATTTTATCCCGTTATTTTCCGCCCATGTCTCCCACTTATCGAGTTTGTTTTCCAGCTGGGTAATCCTATACTCGTATTCATTATCCCTCTCTTTTCGTTCCCTCGCCTCCAGTTCTAACCTCAAATTCCCAGTTCGCATTTTTTCATATTCCTCCTCCAATTTTTTCGTCACCCGTTTAGCTTGTTTTATTTCCTCATCTAATCTTTTCTTTAGTTCGTTCGTTTCAACAATAAGTTTGTCCCATTTTTCTGTGTCAGGACCAAAGCTCACCGACTTTCTAACCCCTGCCGATTCCGTGAGTTTGGATTGCCTGCCACTCGATGCAGTACCGCCTTTCACGTCCTTACCACCCCCCTTGGCGCCCCTCACCGCTGCTCCCATGAGTGACCTCGACATCCTTGTCCGGGCAAACCCAATATCCAACTTCTATTTCCGTGCACCCCTATAACCTCGAGTCCACGCGGGATTCTAACCTCAAAACGCCTCACCAAATTTCGAGTGTCGCCCGTCTGCCACCGCCGTCGCGGATCCTCCGCACTTCAACTCCACACGTTCTAACGGTCGCAATTCTCGCTTCAACGGTGTTAACAGTACTTTTTTCACTACAAATAGTTTAACAACGTCGAAATAACGCAGAGGAGTCGCTCGCTCGATCCACTCACACGCACGCCCTCTAGCCAAGTCCTGTCAAATCAAGTAAATTTTCACCTTCAAAACTTAAAAAAAAGAAAATAAATAATGGGAAAAAAATTGCAAAACATTTCTATTTCCTGATGCCAATTAAATGGTTCTATTCAATTCATTGTCAATTAGTAAAGAAAAGAGATCCTGGTAAAGGCAATATATCATAAATATATTGAAAAAAATATTGGCAATATATTTGTATTGCGAATCTATGATACAAACGAGGATATATTCTAGATGCAATTGTGCCAGTCTTATCTTAAAATTCTGAAATTACAAACTAAGTATCAATTTAATTAATGTTATAGCTTCAGAATAGCTCAATGCAATTGAGTGACACACCGTGTCGCACATCAACAGGGGTGAATTCAGATGTAAATGCTTTGAGACGCAGAATTTCTGTGCCTCCACAAAATGCAGCGATTGGCGGCGCTACACCTCCGGTGTCGCCCTATCCGATTGTAAATAGACAATTTGGTTCTCCAATTTCTCAAGAAAGTTAGTATCCTTTAATAAGCCTTTTATATTTCTACCATGGTTAATTTCAGTTATACTTTAATAATCGGGAAATTAGTCAATCTTCTCTTACAATTCATAAACGAAGAACATTATACTCTGATAAAATATCACATTTATGAACCAACATTCGAGACATTTTAAACGTGTAAGAAATGTAAAAAAATGATTGTTTAATAAGGTGAACTTGACTATTAAGAGAGCGCTTAAGTGAACTTAATATTAAAACTGTATCATTTCAATAATTAAGTTCTCGAGAAGTAGACAATAAAAATTTTTGAAATCGTGGCAAAAATAATCAATCTGTACTTTTACATACAATTTTTTAATTTTATATTATTTTTATTTTAAGCCCAATTTCTATTTTAATTTGTTTTCAGTTTCCTTAATAATAGTATCCTTTTTACAGACAAACTTTTGCCACGGCCTATACTTCCTCAACAGAGAAGTTACGTTGACCGGCTGCTGGAATATTTGACGGGTGACGGACCATCGAATCGATATGCACTGATTTGTCGTCAATGCGAATCGCACAATGGGATGGCACTGAAAGAAGAATTTGAATACTTCGGTACATTTACACGATTGATGCAATAGAATATTCAATTAACATCTATATATTCTTTTAAGGAGGTTTCGGCACAATCTCCTTCATAATATTTTTTTTTATATCTTGTAAAGCAACAAATTGCACGAAAGAAAATCGCAATTAAAAGAAAATTTAATTGATTTTCTTTTAATTGTGATTTTTATTTCAAACAGTTGGATTAAATTTCTTAAATGCGAAATGTCTTCATAAATCAGATCATGCTGGAATCTCCTTAAAGTAAAAAATTGAACGTTCATACAATATATCAATTAGAAAATTGACATAATGCAGTGAAAAATTAATGTGAAAATGTGTGTAAATAGCATTTAGGTGTTGTTACTGCAACTTTTGGAATCCAGCAAGGAAGCAAAAGCCGTCAGCACCCAAGCTGGAGATGAGCCAGTCGTTTGCGAATAATCCAACGTCGCAAACATTGGCTGATACACCGCCGAGTAAAACGCCGGATGTGAAATTATCAAATTCGGAGTCAGAACCGTGTGCCAGTTCATCCGAGTCAGGTAGGATTATAGAAAATGGCAAATAAATGTTGCAGAATTTTTTTCTTTACTCAAACTTGTTTATTTCAAATTTAAACTGTTCATTTCAGATTCTGATATTGAAGTGGTCGAGAAAACCGAATGAAAACTTTCAGGACAATGAGGGAAGATCATCAAGTAAGTAATATCATAGAGCTAGTAATATATATATATTGTGTGTTCTAAGTCTATGTTAATATCCATTTGCAGATAATGAATCTGTAAAAGCAACTGAAAAGGAAGAAGAAAAAATGCATATTGACGAATCTCTGTCAAAATAAAACAAGTTTTCAACTATGTTTAGATAATTCCTGCGGAGCCATTTTCAAACGACAATCATAATATCAACAATACAAGTTTTAACTTCACATACACTGAACCATTAATCTAAGAAATAGACTTACTGCAATTTCAATTACATAGATTTATCTATGGCCCCATTTTCATTAACAAATGAACAAATTGGGTTGAGATGATTCATTGATACACAAAACAAGGGAAATATGTGATAGGGTTTGTGTTATAAGTAGCATTCATCCTTTTCGTGAATACTGTCAATTACATAATCAATTTGTCACCTGTAAATATGCGGCGTTATTGAAATGTTTAATACAGGTTTGCTGAGAGATGTCTTTATTTCATATTGATACTGCTAGTAGATTTTTAAGTGTCATAAAGTCATGACAATAAAAAATGTGAAAAGCGGAAGATTTGAGGCACGGGAAATAAGTTTGGATTCAGTTGTTGATCTTTTTAAACTTAAATTCGCTGATGGTCATAATTGCTCATAGACTGAAACAGTGTTCAAACATTGCAAGATTATTACGGAGAAAATATGTCGGCATATATTTTTGTGTTTTAATGTGAAAATATTTTTTACCGTAGATGAGATTTCATGTGCGAAAACCTCGTAGTTTGATTATTTACTGTACATGCAATTACAAATGAGCGTCACTTATAGTTACAATTGTAGTGTGATAGTCAACCCAATTGTGACGATTTCATTTTATTTATTATGCGCTTTGGATTGAAAAATTGTACAAATATAGACTTATTTGTAGAGATTTTCGAAAAGAACATTATTTATGGTTGTCGTCGAAACACGCGTGTCATGTTAATGCAAAAAGACATTATGCGTTATGGTGAAACTAATTTTATGTGATGAAAACAGTGATCGAAATAGACTTCGTCAAAATATTGTCAGTTCCTGCATTTACCATTAAATGGTTGATTAATACACAAAGAGCTTTTCAATGGTAAATGCAGAATTCTTTTTATTATTATAAGATTGTGCTTATTGTAATATTTTTTAAATAAAATATTGTCAATGACATTCATGATTCTTTTTCTTATTTCACATCTTTGACGTTTACTTTCTTTGACATTTATTTAGGCATTATTTTTACTCTTTGTATACATGATAAATAACATTTAACGAAAAATAGCCAACAAAAATGTATTTTCCCATATTTCATGTTTTCGCGCTAGAAAACATTGATTTTTATTTGCACCGTAGTTCGCTTCAGGTAAGATGGCGCTTCGAGCAACAATAACAAAGGCTCTGCGCTGATCGCCAAAAGTGGTGCACAGTGGCGCCGCGACCGCTGCCGTATAACCTGTCAAATCATAGAAATTATTCTGACAACTTTTATAAAACGATTATCTATGTGTGCAGTGACTGTCACGACGCGATAAGTAATTTCCACGAGTAAAAATCTTCGTACATAATGTATCTGATTAAAGTACTTCGTTAGTTGCGAAACTGACGACGTGCAGTCATTTGCGACGGATATTGACAGAAATCGATAGCAATAGTCGGTGCTTCGCTCAAATATGTTACAGACTTGATTAAATTTACGAGTTTAGATTTAGACTAAACAAACGACAGACTGACAGTCTTTGTGTGAATTATACATTTACAATGTTGTGAACCATCAGCTGTCATGGTGGTTGAATGACAGGCGGTATTGTAGCTTTTTCCTACAGTTCTTATTCAGAAGAAGAGCAAACTTCGAAATCAGGTAAAGGACGTTTATAACTAAACTGCGGATATTGTGAACTTTTTTATTTTATGAAGTTAGAACTACAAATTTCATTGAAAGGTAGTTTTTAAAAAGTTAAGCAGAAAGAAGTTCAAATTTCATTAAATGTTTTTTAGTTGGAGACAAGATTTCTAATTTCTAATTTGTATTACAAATTTTCATATTTGTATTACAAAATATGAAAATTTGTACATTGTTGTGTAAAAAATATGTGCAATATGCGATTTTCAACAAATATGCAAAATATGGAATGATAGAAATAAAATTTATTTCAATTACATACCAGTCTAAACATAATGTAGCATTATAATTTCATCAATAATAAATGATTATATGAATAGACAAAATATCCTCTTTTAGAAATAAATACTCTGAAGAACTCTGAAAAACTCTGAAAATTATTCTGAAAAACTCTTAAATAATCTGAAAAACTCTGACAATTAGAAAATCTCTGAAAAAGTCTGACAGTTCCATTATGACAAATTTTCATAGATTTTCAGAGTTTGTCAGACTTAAATTACAGGGCCCGTAAATCTCTGAAAAATCTTTGAAATATTCTGAAGCTCTACAAACAAATTTTGTGCAAGAAACCACAGTTACAAGAAAATTCACTCGCTGAATGTTATGAAAAAAACATTGAAGTTGACAGAAAATACATGGATACTAGGAAAGTTCATTGTTTTTCACTGATTAAACAATATGCCAACAGTAAAATGTTGATGTCAGGATGGCCCGAAATTAGAAAAATATCATAAAACAGATCATACCGGAACCTCCTTAAAACCGAGATTAAAGTAGGATGAAAAATGTACTTGTAAATGTCCAGAAACTAGAGATCGGATTATAATTATAAATTTATTTACATTTAATATGATTAATTTATATATATACATCGTATTACAATGTAAATACACTATGAAATTACAATGTAACTTCACCTACACTAGAGGCAAATAAGGTGAACAACCTTAAATACAAATGAATATAAAAAAACTCTTTACACATTTTTCTTCTGACCAAAAACCCTTGCCAACACTTCCGCATCCGCCTCCGCGAACTTTTTTATAAACTCCGCAACCCTTTGTTTCAAAAACGCTTTGCGTTTCGTCACAGCAACCAACTTTTCCTCCAGCTCTTTCAAATCGACCAAAAGTGGTTCCAATTCACGAATACTCTCCGCGATTTCCGACTGCACTTTCGTCAGCCTAGCAATATTACTTTTCAGTTCCATTTCCTCCTCAAAAAATTGCCTTTGCTGACTTTCGATTTCAGATTGAACCCTCTCCTGCGACTTGGTATCTTCATCCTTCAACGCTCTCTGTTTCATCAATTCCTCCTTCACACTCTCCATTTCCTTCCGTATACTTTCCATTCTCATTTCTGCCTTTTCCAGTTCACTTCTCACCAAGCAATCCATTTTATCCAAAGCCATAGACGTTTCTGAGATGACCTTCAAAATCAAGGGATCTGTGGGTTCCAGGATAGGCATTTCCAGCTCCGTCACCTGGATTTTCGACTGATGAGCATCACTGGAAATGTTGTAGATTTTCGAACGATAATTATTCGCGAGTTCGATCCATCGTTTTTTCAACATTCCGACCTTTAACTCAGTAGCATATTCGATCTTCCGTTTTTCCTCCAACTGCTTGTCGAGCTGAGCAATGAAGTCTTTGCAGTCCTTGATGATCTGCAGCTTTTGGTCTCTGTCCTCCACAGACATCGGTTGTTTGGCCACTTCGGCCTTCAGGTTCTGCAGCTCCTCGGTTGCGATTCTCAGCTGCCTTTCGCTAGTTTCGATGTTGTTTAGCACTTGCATATTTGCCTTCGTGTACTCCTTTAGTTGCATTTCGCATAACTGTTCGGACTGACTGAGTTCTCCTTCTTTCAGTTTGGCTTCGCGCAATTCCTTTGACAGGATCTCATATTCGGCGACCGCAGCTTCTGTGCAACTTTTTTCCTTTAGGTATACAGCCTTGTCTTTCTGTCGTTCATCTGATTTTTCCTTAATTTCCGCTTCGGAAGCAGCAGCTTCTTTGTCGTAATATTCCTGCATGAGTTTTTCCGCGATGTCTTTTTGCTCGTTGATCCAGTAGTGGTATGTTTGGAGAGTTATAGTGAATTTTTTTGCCTTGTGGTCACACTCATCTTCGGACATACCTGAAAAACGAAGAAATGGTTCAGGTAAAAGAACATTTATGTTTGTAATATAGGTCCATAGGTGTTTTACTTAAACATACATTAACAATATTTGCGGCTTGCTGGAAAAATCAGATAACTCCAAAATTTATTTTAACCCGCCGCTGGTCACGCGTTAGCTACCAGCTAACAAGAGAGAGAAGTCGGAGTGAGGATGTTGTCGCGAGAAAAGGATAATAAAAACAACGCGACCAGCGGGTTAATCGAGATAATATCTAAAGTCAAATCGGTATGGGATAGAATTGATATTGATGTTTTCTTTATATTGCTAAATAATGGCAATTATTTAGCAATATAATTCTTTATATTGCTAAATAATTGCTAAATAATGCATTAGAAACTGGACACTCAAATTTGCAAGTTTTTAATGGATTTACCAGAATAACAAGATAACTTAGGTAAATTCGGGAATAACAGGATAATTGAGGCAATTGAGTATCTTTGTTTTTGTGTTTTTATTGGAAGTTTGAAACAATAAAAAATAAAAAATGTTGGAAAAAAATGTGATTTTTTTATTAAAAAAATAAAAAAATTAAAACAAATTAAAAATAGTATAAATACTATCAGCCTCAATGAAAACTGCACTATTCTTAATATCAGACATGAAGTACCTTGAAATGGCATCTTTCTGTCGCACCACTGTTTGTTTGTTGTGACTTTTTTTGCCAAACTAGTCAACCAGGCTAACCATCCGAGAACATTCGGAAAAGAATGCATCGCATTTGCTGTCTTCAGCCAAGCTTTGGTCACTGTTCCTGGGTACATCAGTTTCTTTCCCAGTATTGGCAAAACATCCACGTAACTGCCCATCGTTAATTTGTCATTTATGCCTACAAGCGGAAGCAAAGTGTTTGTGGCATCTACAAATATTTTGAGTGCAATTGGTTTGAGACTGCCATTGGCGTTTAACATAACACTCTTCTCAATGTCAGAGAAAAAATTCTCGACATTAGCGATCATTTCAGCTTGGTACAGCTTGTCTTGTAGAGGTCTGCACTCCTTTGGTTGCATTTGAGATGCAGTACTACGACATGTCCCAGGCGTCATACTAGTTAGTCTCATTGACTTTTGTGACTTTGGTGTTTTACCTAAAATTTAATTAAAAAAATTAATAAATTGGAATACTTTTTTTCAGCAAAAAAATAATCAGATTGTTGACAAATGGTGTAAAATTTATGCAGGAAAAAGTCTGGTTTTAGACTTTTCAGAAACCATATGACATTTGTAGCTAATTTTAATAGTAATAAGTTTCATTTAAATAGAAATATATGTGGTCTCGAGGATATGTAAATAAAATTCCCTGCCAGGTTCAAAATAACTAATTATTAATTAAACAGTTATAACTTGTATCACTAACTCTGCTTAATAACATAAATCTCAAAATGTGCGAGCTCACAGACCAAACTAACTTCATGGCTACTTTCCCATGACTGACCATTGTGCAAAAACAGACTTATCCCTTAATCAGCGACTCTAGTAATGCCGTGTCAAAATATTTTTTCCACTCAATTTCCCATATATATTTGTATAGCACAGCTGTATAATTTCATCTAATATATATCAAATTTTGAAGCCAGTTCTGATCATAGTGTATTAGTTACAGTTTTAAAGTAATTAGTGTTATTTACCAAGCGACATTTTCGCCTTAGCTTCAGACTGTATACTTTTCTTCCTTGATGGTGAAACTGAGTGACTTCTACCCCCTGCATCTGCACTGGAGCCAGTGGCTGAAATGATCGGTTTATCATTTATTGTCTTTCTGTGATTTCATAAAGATGAAACTAGCATACAATATCTGTTACCGATCCGGTAATTTTTATCGAGACTTAGGGACAGGTACATACTCTCTCGAGTGAGTTTATACTTTTATTTGTGAAGGTCACACAGAATTTAGAAAACGAGTAATACTCGAGTAGAATACTTGATTCCTAATCTCAATAAAATTGTAAAACAAAAGTTTTACAGTCTTCGTAAATTTAGATGTACAACTTTTGGCGGGGTACGGAACAACCACAACCGAAACGAACACAGAATATTATGGTTACAAAAAAACAAGCACAGTTGAAATGAACACATATAAATTCGGCAGCGCGATCCGAAATGAACACATGACGAAATGAACACTTGGTGAGACGAATGTAGTTGAAACGAACACGCCGAAACACGCACAGCGAAATTCAAACACAAACCGAAACAAGTGCAGTTGTAATAAATACGGTTAGAACGGACACGGATGAAATGGACACACGTCGGTAAATAGGGTACTAAGTAGTACAAATATTTTTAAATTCAAATAAATCGGCCAAGAACAAAATAGTGATAATGATAATAATAATAATAATAATATTATTATTATTATTATTATTATTATTATATATGAATATTATGGGTTAAAAAACATAACCCAATGCACCCAATAATTTACATAAATTACAAAACAATATAATCTTTCCGCCAGGAATAATAAAAGGATAACAAATGAATGAAAAAAACCACATTACATCATAAAACCGGTCTAAATCTTAGATGCCAATGTAAACACATAACAACCAACAGAGGTTTCAGAAAACATTTAACTTCATGTTTTTGTCATTGCAACAAAAACAATGATTCACGATTAAGAGTGCAATAAGGTGGAATTAACGTACACTCCTGATAAGAGTATCTGTCCGCGGGAAGGAGAGCATATTTAGATATGTCGGGTCTGTTGATATGGACAATTTGTGTCAGGTGTGACATAACTGATGAAAGTTGCAGTGTCTAAATAGTTTTCTTTTGTTTTTTTTCGTCAATCCTTAATGTGCAATAACCCATTTCAGAATTATTAAAAGATGAATGAAAATAATACAATTTGATTTAAAGCAAAACAAAATAATTTAATTAAAAAATGGTTTTCCCCACAAAAAAACTGTCCTCTTAATTTCCTCTTAATTTCCCCGTCCGTTTATAGATATCACCACCTTAATCTCCCAATTTCTGCCGCCAAGCCGACACGATTTCTCAGTATTTCCTAAAATTAGTAATTCCCTTTGTCTATCAACAATTTTTTTACACTTTTATATTGGAAAAACATTATCTGAAGTAAAGTTTAGAACTGAAGTAAAAATGTTTTGTTGTTGTATTGTAATTGGTTTGTAATTGGTTTTATTACAGAGATTTGAGAAGTTCATTAAAAAATATATGTTACTTTAATATAAGTTAACTTTGTCAATTTTTCAACCTAGATTCAATAAAAAATATAAATTCTTAAATCTTCTCAAATTGAAAATTTCAAAATTTTCCATTTCCAAACTGGTATCCATTTAACTACTTATGGATTTCCTATTTTATTTTCGTTTTTCCTAAATTAAAATTATCTTTTCTCTATTTATCACCATATTATTTATATCTTCATATTATATATTATTTAAAAAAAGTCTAAAACAACACTTAAAAAGTTTCTTTTTACATTCTCGATTAATTTTCTATTAATATTTCAACAATCAATCTTGAATTTCCGTCACACTTCAACAAACTGTCAAAATTACAATCACTTCAAAAAATCTCCCTCCAAAAAAATAATACACAAAACTAAATAAAATCGTACACACTTGACCAAAAGGCTATATGCTCTATGTGTAATCTACTCGTCTTTGACACTGTTGAACATTTCTTAAAAGTATTGTCCTATTGTCAACCATTGTAGATCTTTGTATTTAGCTCCAATCTTTGACCGCTTTCAAGCGCAAGACAAACTCCAAATATTATTCAACATCTCAACTGTCGACGATCTTTCACATCTTTATTTTTATATAGTTAACAGTCTCAAATTACGTGCTTTTATTGTTAATGAATGATTGAAACGTTACTCGATACTTTACCGCTGCTGACTGATTGTAATGCGCAAAATTATGTATATATTTACAATGTAATTTTTTATTTTATACCCTCTTTGCTACAAATGTAACAGTTATAAAGCAAATATATTTGAATTGAAAAAAAAAAACTAAATAAAATAAAATTTTCACTTCACCAAAACATTTTTCCAAACTCTCTACCAAATTAACTAAAAAAAAGTAAAATAAACGTCCCAGATAATCACTCAACAAAAATCAACACAAATGTCTGCCATCCAATATGCTCGGTATGTTATCGCCAAACGTCACTCGAACGCAACTCGAAAAATCCCGAAACCGCCGAAAAACCGAGGCCCCCGAAACCCTGCCCGAACCCAAAATGCACCTCGTTTTTGCCGAAATCCAGATCGTCGAACAACCCGTCCATTGCCGCGGGTCACGTGCGCCGCACTGCAACTACATATGGAACGCCAAGTCAAAACATGTGCTCCATTGCAGCTACGTCAGATAACCCAACTTTTCCGTTCTAAAAATACCCGATCGCGAGCGTTTAACCTAATCCCTGGAACTGCCCATTGTTCCCGGAAATGCGCGTGTTTACTCGGTAAACAGCCTTATCGCGGATTAGAGATTTATGTGTGTCACTGGATAAAAAATCTCGGAGACAAAAAAGTGACGAAAAAAGGATCCCAAAGTTGCAAAAGGGAAAAGTTGGACAATGAATGGGAATTCATAGATTGGAAAAAGTGGCGGTCACAACAATGAGGTTGAAGTTCGGAAAAAGGTCAAAGCCAAAGCCTTTTTCTCGTAATTATGAGCTGATAATACAGTAGTGTTTTGAGTCATAGAATTGTGCAGTTTAGGACTGATAATGACAATCTCAGCATTGTTTATGATAAGTCTTATAAATATTTTTTTGACTGTGCAAACGACAAAAAACGTGTCTGTTCAAGTTTGGTTCGAATTTGGCGAAGATTGACGGAAATTCGTGGTTTTCGGTCGAAATCGATAAAATCGCTCCAAACGCACTTGGAAATGATGTAAAAAGTCATGGGAACCCGACGTTTTGAAGATCGAATCGGATGTGCAGAACGACTGAAAGCAGCTTTTGACCTTGAAAAGAAAACAAACAAACAAATACAAACACACAACAATCAATTCTTTAACTCATTTCGCGAATATCCATTCGCGAAACGGGTTACAGGCAAAAGAAGCAAAAGTTCACATGGCAACAATGGTTTGACCTTGAAACCGAACAATAAACAAACCCCGCGAATTCCGAGAACCCCCTCCCCTCCCTTGGGAGTAATCAAGTCAACAATCTGGCGACACAAATACACTAACCAGCGTGTCGTCGTCGTTGTACGGGTCCGCGAAATAGGGTTCCTCCTTGAGGCCGAGTTTCAGGGCGGGATCCTCGGTGTCCTCGAGGAAGCTGTCGATGAGGCTGAGGCTCGACGACGCGTTCATGACGTAAGGCGTCGGCCGGGGTCCGGACGCGTCGCGGCTTGGGACGATAATTATAACTGTGAAGCCGCCGGGCCGGAGACGAGCGACGGGAGAGAAAGAGAGGGCGGGAGAGACGGGAGAGAGAAAGAGAGAGGCGCGGCGCCCCCCTCCCGCGGCAGCCGGTGGAATTTCGGACGGAGCGCGGGTTCGGACGAACCGGAGTTGCGGAGTACAGTTAGGCGCGGAGGGGGGGGGGGTAGCGCCAACGTGGCAGAGATTTACGTCAGGAGCGTTTGCGCGGGAGATTCGAGACGGTTGGAAGTGTGGATTGCGTCATGCGGGGTGGGTTTCTGATGCAAGATGGGGGAGGAATGAGTTGTGTTAGTTAAGGGGGGTTTGAATAGGAGTGTTTAAAGGAGACGTTTTAAGATATTTTAAGGACTGGGAAAAAGAAATATATTGACAATATATTAGCGCAATATATTCCCGATATATTACCAATATATTTTCAATATAGTTTCAGTGTATTGGAAATATATTGGAAATGTATTGCCATATATTGACGCAATATCCCTAATAACGCACAATATTTAGTAAATATTTTGTAAATATTAAAAAATATTTTTTTGTAATATTTAGAACATATTTGAATGTAGAAAATAAGTACAAAATATTTTAATATATTTACTAAATAAATAAAAATATTTTCTACATACAATATGGTGTACATATTTAAAAATGTATATTAAATATTTTCTAAATGGTAAATATGTGACATTAGATATTTACTATATATTTTCTATATACTTTTTCAAATTTGTAAAAAATATTCTGCGCTATTAGCTGTGAACCAGTTGTCAAACGGAAAGTTCAAGGGATGTTCTGATTGAGATGTCAGAAACAGTTCTTGTTAAAATCAAGTATTAAAACACATTGATACATATGGGAGACATTTAAACACTTTTCGGAACATTACATATTAATACATAATAAATACCTACTGGAGACGTATTCAAACACGTATCAAAAATATAGACACGTATTAACTTACGATAACTCATCCCCACCTCCGCTGGGGGTGGGGGTAGGGGTGCTGATGAGGTGTCAAGTGTGAAATGAACATTTTCTATTCAAAGATAAACAGATTAAGCAAAAAATGGACATGTTGTATCAATTGTTCTACAATAATTTGACTTCCACCCCCTTAAAGGGGTGGGGGTCGTCTAGGAGTGAGTTTTTTATAACTTGAGGTTTTTATAAATTTTATGGTCAGGATTCCAAAAATGCAATAAAAATGGGAGGTCCCATTTAAATTGTCAAAGTTACCCCCCTCCCCTCCCCCACCCACATGGGGGTGGGGTGGTTTCTTAGTACCACATTTCAATACCTCTCCAAAAATAAAGAAACACGTATTTCGTAACTGTTTCATCCGTCGTTTAGTTTTCGCGATATTCAACCGTTTCCAGATTTTTGGGACACCCTGTATAAATCCAATGGATTGTATTAATTTTAATGTGGACTATATTGTTGTGCCGGGTTAAAATATCCGACTTATTTCGGTAAAGAAGACATCCTTTGTGAAAAAAATGATATAGAAATGCGAGTATACGTTTTTTACGAATGTTTACGGGAATGTGTCAAAAGGCGTAATTATGCGTAGTTATGCGTAATTATTTTTACCAGGGATAATTTTGCAACGGAAACGATTAAAAATGGCTATTTTAAACCATTAAAATGCAGCTTGTTTCTGCAACGTTTCGTGAAACGTTGCAGGAACGTTTCTGAAACGTCCCGTTCTGATGGGGTGTGTTGAAAGGATTTTATTTTAAACTGAATAGGTAGTAATTTTGCATTAAAACTATTTCTTTTATTACGAAAGGACTTCCATTTATGCAAAATTTAAAAGCGGAAAATCTTTTCATAATAAAAGGATTCCGTACACAATAAATAGACCGTTTTAAGAGTGTATTAAGCATAATTCGTAGTTTCAATAAATAAAATCGTTTGTTATTTATGCAATAAAATGATGTTTATATTAAACTCTTCTTATTCGTGTCATTTATATTAAATGGTAATGTCAATGGTTCTATCGATAGTATTCGATAGTTTCATGCGCTCGAATTATTCGATTAGCGGCTAACTTCTCTTTCGTCCTCGTTTGCTTATTGGCTCTGGCCTTAGCGCGG
>JABFPB010001323.1:0-26102 GCA_022817645.1 Ceratoteleas bidentatus | reverse complement strand
ACATTAAGAAATATATGTATGAATTCCAAAAAGCTTATTCCGAAGAAAGTACCCAAATATACAATAAATCTTTGTAACTATACAAATATTTCTCTTGGCACCCCAAATTTACGGCCCTTCACTATACAAATACCTTAAGATACTTTTTAAGAATTTTTAAGAAACTTTTTAAGAAACTATTTTTTATGTTTGTGATAAAAGAGGTTACATAGTATTGCTTACTTATGGATGGGACCAAGTAAAGTCAACTGAAAATTCAATTTCCAGTCTAAATATATATACAGTCTTAGAGCATGGCAAATGATCGCGAGCCATATCGTATTGCTATCTTGTTGCCATCCTGTTGCCATACCAAGAGTCAGGCAAGAGTACGGCGACGGGATGGCAGCAGGATGGCATTCTGTTGCCAGCTTTCTTTTACCCTAGGGAGAGCATGAAAATCAGTTTGATATTTGCTCAAACGGACTTCATTCTGTGAGAGCATGAAATTTTACTGCTCGAGCATGTAAATAGATAATCGGTCGAATTTTTTGTTGACACAATCGGTCAGCAGACTCAGTTCGTCAGTTTTTAAGCTCTCATAGCATGAAAGTGCTACTCCTCGCAGAAGAAACATTTTGTTCTCATAGATATTAAGTATTTTAGAGTGTGAAACTAAAATTAAAGTAGATTTATTAGCAAGTGGTCCCTTTTTTAAAATTTCGTCAAATATCAAAAAACATTTTTCGTCGCCGTTTGAACTCAGATTGGGCACCAAATTGGGTTAGCATGTTGTCTGTTTGTCAAAACCTACTGGGATTGATGTTAAAGCCGATTTTGAGAACAAACCTTTTTTGTGAAGGGGTCACCCTTTCAAAATTTAGTAAAAAACGGAAAACATTTTATATGATACAATATTTTTGCGTTAGTTGAAACTTCACTTAGACTTAGAAAATTCACTTTAGCGTGGTAAAACTCTGGATAAAAAAATGTAATACGCGAACAAAGGTATTGCGACTTTCAATAACGTTTCCCATGGTTATAATGAAAATTTATTGAGGATGTTGAAGAATATATTAAGCGAAATGTAGAACACTGTTAGACGTGGTTTAGAATTTCTAGGTTACTAAGTTACATGGTATAATTCACTGTAACTTCAGTAACTTGTTGAAAACGCGTTTGTCTAATTGTAATCAATTTGACAAAATCAACATATATCGAATAATCGTAAGGACTTTCAATGAATTCCAAAAAAATTCCATTTCAGTTTTGTAAATCTCCAGAAGAATGTTGTAAGATTAGAATCACTGGAGGAAGAAAAAAGTGACCAGAGAGAACTCTTCTCCTTAAAGGAGAGATTGTTTTTATCAAAACGTTATCCTTGAATTCAAAATTAATCTAAATGGAATTTAGTAAAATGTTTTTGCATTTAACACTCGGATCTCTACAAATAAATCTTCAGAAGATGTATAATCTTTTCAGGCTTTAGAAACGAGTTTTAGCAACGAGTTCTCGGCTGCAGAATGGTTCTACACTAGTTTACATTCAACAACTTTAGACAAAATGTTTACAGAATTTTTCAGTCTGCACACTGCTTTCAGACCAACAAGATCGACATCACAATACCAAAACGACCATTAATCAACATCACAAGAAAGTTTGAAAACTTCCAAAATGAAGACTTGTTAGAAACAAAATTAAAAGATGAATAACAGTCACGAGCCCTAATAAAATATTAAGATATCCTTCTCGCCAGCTGCCTCCCAACCAATCCCCGCGAACTCTCAACATCGTGTCTCCTCGCTTATGCAATAATCCGACACTGTATGAAAATGTAACTTCATTATGCACACGTCCTAATTAACTCCTCATCGTCGCCGCGCGTTAGCGACATCTCAGATGTCGCTGATATCGATCGCCCAAACTTGGCCCACCTTTTTTCTCGGCCATTCTCATATGTTCGCGGAATAACTGACACCCGGATTGAGATCTGAATCAGCATGCGCGCGGAAATTGGCACAAGTTGGCAAACTTGGATATTAAAAGGAACGAATGAATCAAGTGCCGCGCCATTCACTTGCCGTGTGTTTACCACGCGCCATTAATAATATTAACTGTATTATGCAAAATGTATTATTTCGTCCTCGGCGCGACATTAGCATACGGCGCGTAAAACTCGAATCGACTCGATCTGACATCAATATGTGCATTGCATTATGGGACAAATCGTGCCGCGGTGGTTTTTACGATTTTTCCATTCGTTTCGCAAAACAAACGTCCCTCATTGTGCGAAGAAGCTGCATCACGCGTGGCGTATTTTAATTTCTATGGCGCGCGTTGCGTACGTGTCTTCGGCTTGGCGGCAAATAAACAGCAAAAAGCCGGCGAGACCGGCGAAATTGAATTTCGAAAATTGAACACGAATATTTCGACTGTGGTCCCTGTCAGAATCCCAATTACACGAGAAACACTAATCCTCCCCTCGTCATCTCGGCGTGATAAAAACGTCTGAGACAACTCGCCGGACAAAAACGCGGGATAATGCATTGAGGGCATTATCACCTTCAAATGGCGGGGATTGCTGCGAGATATTTTTTGCCGGTCGACTTTTTGCAGCGCGGCATATTTTAATGCGAAAATATCAGGGAAAAGGCAGTTTCTACGTGATCATTTAGTTTGATGGACAGAAAAATTTATTACTGTCGGGAAAACTTGACTGGCTGTTTTTATCGATTGTTACAGTGAAATGGTGTAGAATTTAAGGATAAAGAAAAAGAAATCCGTTTAATTTTGAATATTAAATTATCGATGATTGATAAGTTTGGATATTACATTTTAATGAATTACTTTAGCTATTTGATTCGCATTTGCGATTTGATGCAACGTGTAAAACCTTGTGTGAATGTCAACCATTCAAATTGCCCACGAAATATAACCTGGAAAACATGTTAGCTCAAACTGTTCCACGGTTGAAGCAAACTTTTCCTTGTCTGCCTTTCGCCGTCGTCACATAATCAAATTATTTCAAATTAGAAGAAAATGCAAAACAGACTCAGTACAAGTGTATTTCTCGAATCACCGAAGTACTTTCTACACGAAAAAATATTACAAGGAATTCCATTGGCTATTTCAATAAAACAGTTAAAATATAGTAACAGCCAGCCAGACAATAAACATAAATAAATAGTTCAATTTTTTTTTAAATTTGATATAATCTAATCACAAGATCATGTCGAACGAAATGTAGGTTATACTCTGGAAAAAACAATTTCGTAAAAGCTACGAAAACTGCATACGCTTTACGAAATATATCGTAGAAAATACGGATTCTTTTTCGGTATATTCAGTGAATTTGTCTGCGTTATTTGTCTCTTTTTACCTGTAGACTGAGGAAAAAATTATTCAACATTTTTTTCAATTTTACAAGGAATTGTAAAACCAATCATGACAATTGTCTTCTTTGAAACAAATTATAGTAACTGCCAAAAATTGTTTCAAGATAATATGCGACATTTTATTTAACGATTTGTATAAATTAGTCGCATTAAATGGGAAAGTTGAGAAGAAAGAATTAAAAAACTAGAACTTTATTCAGAAAGATAAAAATTACAAAATTTTTCCTACAGATACAATTTCCTATAAATCTAAGAAATTTCAATTAAAAAATCCGTGTTTGTGTATGTAGTCGTAAATACGAAGCACAAAGAATGTTATATAACAATTTCAGTGCGACCGTTTTGACTGCCCTCGTCAATTTTTTGCTTTTTAATAAAACAACCAGACGAAGCAATTTCCGAGCGTGCGAAATCAATTTGATCTGTACGAGCGGGACCGAAACGCAGTTCCTTTATCACGGGCCGGCGTTCTTCGCGCGCTCTAATCTTCCGGCGGCCTTCTGTCTGTCGTGTCTCGTACTTCAGCCGAGATAAAGTAAAGCGTCGATGCCACATCGCCGTAGCCACTACTGTATCTCCGAAATTGGCTGGCGCAAGAAAAGTCCCGGGCTCGGGCGAAACGAGACTTAGGAGAGAACAAAGTCAGTGAAGCAGGTAATCACACAAACAACGCGAAGGACGCTCGTGGACGGCGCGCAAAAACGGCGAAAGGAGGCGACGATGGCAACAAGACGAAACAAAACGGCCGACGCAAAGAAAGATTGTTGATTTTGGCGCGTTGACAATTCGCCGCGCGTCGCGCCGGGCTGCAAAATTTGACTGCGGCTTTTACCTCAGTTTCCCCGGCGGATCGAATTTTCGCGCACAATGGCGCGCAATTTCGCGCCCCCGCAAACCCGATTTCCCACGAAATTTCGTTTGCCGGAGTCGCGATTATCAAGTTGGCGATCGTGTTATCGCAGTCGAAAAAATACGGTTCTATGTGAAAGAGTGTCATTACTGCAAGGAGAAATGTTTTTTTGAAAGTACAATGTTTTAAAATTGTATATTCAAGTATAAACAAGTGTAAACTTCAATTGAAAATGAGTAAAAGTTGTTTCAATTCCAATTTTTATTTGTTTCAGATACAACAAATACCTCAACAATCGCTGTAATTGAATTTACTAAAAATTACTACAAATTATCTCATTTTAGCCATTCACCCCATTCAATGTTTATCACCCAACTCTCCAGAGAATCTCCTTTATCAACGATTGGTCCAAGCGGAATCCGGTCGCGTCGAATAGACTTTTTTAAGGGTGACGCGGAACGGCCGGCATTTAAATAGCGAACGTTCCATCGCCAATTGCAGCGATCGCGGAGTCATTGTTCGGCAATTTAAATTCCTCGTCATTTTTCCGCGCGCGAACAGCGTCGTTACGCCTTTCGTGTGTAACGCGGGCCCAAAATTACAACGTTATATTGAAAGCACGCAGTCATCTTAAGGTTACGCGCGTTCGCCAAATATAGCGCGGTATTCAGCCGCGTCCCGCCAAATATAGGGTTTTATGTAACAGTAGCGCAGCGCGCATTATTCGACTTAACAGTACCGCGAGAGGCAAACGGTTGCGCGCGCCAATTGCGAGTTATTTGATTTCATTCGAGATTTCTGATAGGTTGTTTGTTAGTTACGTCGCTCTGACCGTTACGTAAATGAATAAATAAATAAATAAATACGTAAATAAATAAATAAATAAATAAATAAATAAATAAATACGGTGAGAACCGACGAAAATCGCCGCATGATTGAAAGCAAATCGGATTAATTTAATTCGACGACGATTTTACGGTCGAATAATATATTTAGGATATCGCAGGCGGCGTGTGTATAATCTTTAAAGCAAAGAGCCCGGGGCGAGTCGAGGTCATCTATAAAATAATTCGACTTCGACTCATTTGGCTGCCGAAATGGGCCAATGCGAAACTGATGAAATGGAGTTATGATTAGAAAATGTTCATTCCGGGGCGGAAGGCTGATTAATTTGCAACGAACAGGCGCGCGGTTAATTCTTTCAATTAGATGCAGGCAATAAGCATTGGTGTGGCCTCCGTGATAATGCCCGACGAGTTTACTTTGAGTTAAAATTCATCGGAACCGACGGGTTAGGTGTTCTTTGTCGCATGAAACATGCGATCCTTGTTTTGATATTAATTACTACCGTGAAACCGGAATTCATTTGCGGTATGAGTTTATTTATGGCAAGATTACGCGCGAGCTTACGCAAGTGCGGGGTTTCGGTTGTGCATTAATGTTAACAAATATCAAATGTGAACGTTATTGGTTGGTGTATTTTCTTGTCGTCAAAGTGACGCGAAATTGATTCAAATTGAAAAGAAACTTTGTAGCGGCATGATTTCGTTTTGGGAGAGAACGGATTTTTAAAGCGAACTCGTATTCTTGAATGGTGAAGTTGTGGGAGATATATCGATAAAAATCTGTCAATCAAACTTCGCGAATTTGGTCTACTAAATTGAATTTAAACGCAGTATATTAAAACTCTTTCGGGGTGAACAGACCGGAATACAATTATCATCTCATTTAAAAAATTCAGGCAGAACTATATTCATTTTGAAAGAATGAACTTTCGTTTGGAATGAGAGGAATGAAAAATGCACTTTCGGTAATAGATGGTACAACTTTTGCAATAGTACATCAGAAGGGATTCTACTATTTCAACTTTCATCAAATATTTTTTGATCAAAGGAAATTGTTCAACAAGAAATCAGATCTTCCATTATGAAGCACAATATATGATTAGTTGACATTACAAACCACTGATTGTACTCAACTAAGTTTAGTAAAACTGTATCGTAAAAAATTCTGAATCATCAGATCTAATCTTATTCATTCGAATGCTGCATATTTCCATCTGAATCTCTTACGACTTCCATCACCCCGTTTCTCATTCCATGCAGACACTGCCCAGAACCCCGACTGACCCTTCTAGCTTTCCCGTCTTTCGACTATCTTCCCCTAAATCCCTTTCCCACCGCAAAACACCGAGCTGCTCTGACCACCTAGGAAACTTTCAGGTTGCCGTCTTCCTTGTCCGATCTTTCGGAATGAAATCTGGAGCGACGCGCGGTGCCGCCGCAACGCCAAGATTCGCAAGCTCGTCGGAATCCACGCCGCGACAATCGCGTCGCGACGGACCGGTGATAATTCGAGCGATTCCGAAATGTGCCGGTGAGAGCGGGATTCTTGTATAGAAGCGGTAATGTACGTGCATGCGGCGCGTTACGGTGCGGTCTGTTTACGTTCGACTGGGCCAACTGAAAGGCATTTTCGAGCACCAGGGGTGTCGGCGCGCTTGAATATTCGAGTAGTCGGTCGTATCTTGCGCGCATGCAGGCAAATCGATTACTCAACTCGGCCGACGGATTATCAAACTTAGAAGAGCGAAAGGCTCGACGAAATTCCGACTGAAAAAGGGGTCAAATGGGATGAGCGATTTGCGAGGTTAAGTCTGGAATAGAGGCACAGACGGTGGTCAAGGATGCAATTTTAGTTTGGTCATATCGACGGCGAGGAATAAAGGATCCAGTTATATTTTTGCAGATTTTCAGACAAATCGTATCAGTTTCCCTTTGAACTGACAATCTGTTTTGAACTGGAAATCAATTTTGTTTCGTACGAGAGTAGAAACTGCAACTGAATTTAACTGGATGTTTTTGATTGTTACAGAAATCTAATAGATATCTCTGAATACAATTCTTGTTTCCTTTCAAAGTTGATTTCATACCATTTGTTTATTTCTATATCACCCTAAAATTATATCAATCTTTCTCCAAAACCATAATTTTACTGACCCTCATAGGACAAGTCTTGAGAAGATTTATTTTTTCTTATTACAATAATATTCTTTAAACAATGCTTGGTCGGAAATAGACTTATAATTACTATTTATAAGTTAATAAATGTATTGAGTTATGATAACTATAAATTAGGTTGTCGTAACTGTATGTCTCAGTGAAATAGACTACTATGATGGTTAATGCAACTTAATATGTATTAGTTGTTTTAACTATACGAATATAGTTATGACGGAAATTAACTGGCCGCATATTAGTTTTTCTTTCAGTGCACCATTCTCGCGTCCAAATGGTGTAATTAAGAAGACTTTCGCTCCCTTTATCAATGTCTTATTGCCGCCATAACTTGACCACGCCATCTTCGCTAATGACTTAATCACCTCCACCTTTTTTCGCGAATTAAACGGCCACTCATTCATTCCCTTCATAGTTCTCGTTCACGACATGTCGACGAGTAATTCGCGCGGCGTCTCCGCGCGAATCACTCCAGATAACCGGCGGAAAAACGCGCGGCGATCGGGAAAGAAGTCGCGCATTTACATAACTCGCGCCGGCTGCGATTGAAAAGAGCGCAAAAAAGTGGCGCAAAAGCCGCAGTTCGGCGCAATGGCCGGCCATCGTCGGAAACGACGTGCTTTCAACCGCGTTTACACGGGCGAACGTTCCAGTCGGCGTAATTCCCGCGGACCTTTTATTGGCCGATCGCGTTTGCGCATTTTTGACGGCCGCGTTAACGATGTAAAGTAGAAATATTCCTTGTCAGATAAGCCGGTGACGGAACACAGTACTTGAGCGAGCCGATAGCCTCCGGTTGGCACTCGTTAAGTGCTTAAGCGGGGCCTGCGACACTTATGTACTTAACCCCGAATTTATTGCATGTTGCCCACTTTTTCGAGTGACTCGAGCTTTTACGGGGACGCGATTCGGTATCTCGAGTGCGCCGGGCTGATGCAAATGGCATAACTCAGCCAATTTAATTATCGTTACTTTAATACGGAGATAGCATTGGGTGTCGCGCCGAGCCTAATAACCGCGCGCGATTGCGGCTATCACGATCGCGCCATCTTGCGCGGATTTGCGGCAATTAAGCGGGGACGTTTGTCTGACATTGTAGACGCATTGAGAAAGTTGTGTTCGAGACAGGGGATTTCGAAACGATGGGGTGAGCGAAAAGGGTTGGAACAGGGCAATTCTCGTTTTATTCTCTGTTGATAAAACAGGTTGGGAAGTTCGAAGATAAGGACGTTCCGACTATGAACGATTTCAGAAAATCTCAACGAATGGAGGGTGTAATGAAATGGACCAGAATCTAGAAAAACGTAAAATTATTTCTAAAAATTTTTGATTAAAAAATCTTTTTAATTAGTAGAAGAATTGTGTATCTGTTAATTAACATTCAATCGGAAATTGAGTTTTACAAATATAAAAAACACACATTTAACAGACTAACGAAATTGTTTGCTGTTACAAAAAGAAGAAAAAAAAAAGATCTTGATATTCCATAACACAAAACGATTAATGCTTATAATTAATGTAACAGTTTCCAGCAAATTATGATAAATTCCTCGTGAATTTCAACTGGGAAATTTCAGTTTAGAATTTATTAGAACAACTATAGCATCAAAAGCAAATCTCCTTTCGTCATATCCTTCTAGTAACCTAGAAGGAGACGATTTCTCTGATCATACTGCAATAACCAAATATTATGCTTATTTCGTAGTATACCTCCGAAATTCAATCCTTAACATACATTCCTCTAGACAATAAGGAAGGAATCTTCCCACTACACTACTACCCTAATTCCCTTCAGACCTAACTCAACCCAACTCCCATAACCGCAACTTAACCTCCTCCCACCTCCCTTTTCCAACAAATCATCGCATATGCTCGTCTTCCCCAACCACTCCATCATTTTTTTTTCACTTTCCTCGTAAGGCTCTTTTCCTTGTAAACACTCCACCTAAGCAACCCGAGCCAATCGCGATAACCATTCGTCAACGCAAAAACGCCGGATATCTGCCGTGGGCGTTGCGAAGTGAGAAAAAGTGTGTCCGCGTAGTGGGCCGCGGATTAAGCACATGCGCGACGCGATAAATAACTATTAAGTTTTAGGGCAGCATTGAAAGATTGGTAGGCGCCGAAATGAACGCGCGTGTCTATAAATAAGCCGCGGCTAATGCGTTTTATCGCGCGAACCGGGCCGACGCTCGGCGGCCTCTCTCTCTCGCGCCAAAGTGCCGCTCGCTCGCACTCGGCGCTTTTAAACGGCGCACATTAATTCGGAGCTCAACGCATTCTCGGGACCCCTTTCCCCCTCCCCCCGGCGGCTATCTGCAGCGCCAAGCGGGCATTCCGGAATTATCTTCGACACGTGTTTCATTACCTATTTCGACGAACCCGCGACGAGTAATTGCATTAAATTCGCGCCGAAGATATGCGATCTTTGATTACGCGAGATAACCCGTCCACCCGGGTGTTCGGCGCTCGCCGGCTACGCGAACATGTGTATCCCGAAGCTTTATGGCGATCGCCGTTTTTACGCCTCGAACAAATTTGCGTATTTATGTGTCAATTCCGGCGGCGCTCGGCGGAGCCGCGGTTCGGCTTGTCGGGCACTTAGAGCGGCAAGAGTTACGGTTTGTTTGTTGGTAGATTTGTGGGAGAAGTGGGTCAGGTTTCGATTTTCGGCGAGAGAGGAGGTTGATATAGTTTCAAGACATTAGACTTCCCTGTAGAAAGGTTTTGATTATAGTGAATTCAGAAGAATAGAATTGTACAATTCTCAATTCGCAATCTGGACAATTGGATTAGAAAATCTGAAATATCAATTCTTGGAATAGAAGCCTGTCGACTTCTATTCGAAGAGAGAAGTTGATGACAGTTATGGAATCCAATGTAATGTTTTCTAGTTTATTCAATTCTCGAAATAGAATAGAAATGTCGAGATGATTAGCAGTATGGAATTCACTTGCAATGTTTTCTACGATATTCAATTTAGGAAACTTAATAGAAGCTTAGCTAAGTGAATTAAGTCAAATTGTAGAAAGTGCAATGAATTATGTTCCGTTAGAGGTTGAGTATTATTGCATCAAAAGAATTAGAATTTTCAGTTCTTTTGAATTCACTTTAATCAAAAAATTGTTACAGGGTTACCTTTCGTAGGGGGTGGGATGGATGAAACAGTGATGAAGGGTGAAAACTGGAAGAAGGAAAAGGAAAGTATTTCGAGCTTTGAAGTACTGAATGATGATTTTGTAACCGTGAAAATAAAATGTTGCTTCACTTTGATGTCGGAGTTATGCAAAGTAGTTGAAGAGAATCCATTGAAAGTTAGGTAATGTTTGGTGGGTTATGTAAGTAGTGCTTTTTGCAAACAAACGAGGAACATATAAACTCAAAAACAAAGTGAACGTTACTGTGTATTGAGTTCTTGAAGCGTCAAGATGTTAATGGATACATTATGAAATCAGGAGAAAAATAGAACATTGGGTCCCCTCTAAAACCCTAATTAAATTAACTTCTAAAAACACTTCAAATTGAAGGAGTGATATATGATGAAGTGCCATTTGAAAATTCCGAAACTCTTGCCAATCGTGTCAAACTTATTGAAACATGTCAACTATCCATGCATCTCACAACATTAATTTTAGTATAATCAAGTGTTATGTGTGTGCATTTTGTAATTACAAACTTCGTAATCTTTAATTCCCTTCGACCAAGAAGTCCGTAGGAAACATTAGTTAGGTCACATAATGATTTTTCACATCTCCTAGCAACAACTCAATTAATATTCCAAAGCAAATTGAAGTTTCAATTAATAACCTCAATATATAGGCAATCTAAATTACTTGTTTACATAACCAAGGTTTCCTTTTGCTTTCAGCGCTTCAATCCTTCTGTTTTGTTTACATTCTCTAAACCAATCATAATTTACCAAAACTGTTCACGCCTACTGATGCTGAGATCTCGAAACTTGAAAACTTAATTCATCCCCCAATTTCATCGTCGACTTCAAAGTCCCCTGAAATAGACTAACCAATACTTCTCTACGCATCACTCCATCCCTAATCGATGGCACCTTACCATAATCCACTATTTGTTTTCATTTGCGTGCAAGAAAATATTTGCCGGCGCGCTCACCGCCATCTGTCGTCGCAGCGAAGAAACGAACGCCGAGACGGAAAAAGAGTGCGATGACTAATAAGCGTATTAATCTTCTAAACAACATTTGTCACTTACAAGTGTCGCGGGGGCGTGGCCCGGCAAAAATGGCGAAAATAAATACACGCGCCGCCGCCCCGTAAACGATAAGACACAGTCCCGATGCTGTCGTGAAACTTATCAAAACGTTTCCGAAAATAAATCGCTATCCATTTCGCAGCCCTCCCCCAGCGACAAAACGGCGCTTTTTAACGCCCCGGTCCCTGACACACTGTCCCCCGAAATGCAATATGCGGTTTGCATTATTCGCCGAAACGTCGAGGCGAAATGTAATTGCGTCAGCGCTCGACGGACAAGAAGTGCCATGTGAGGGCATTTTGTAATAATACTTCCCAGGTGGCGCGTCGTCAAAATCGCGAATCTGATACGGCGAAATCTGCGTGACCATCTGATATCACTCATTACCATCGGCGCGACAAAAACTGGCGCATTCATTACGAAAATTATTTCAGACGGAATTTCGTATGGCGGCTTTCTCCCGATGCGAGCCGGTGACGGACAGAATTTTGGCGCACGACAAGGATGACTGTGTTCCAAGGCGGAATGACTTTTTTGAAAAAAAATGTCCAGGTCTTGTTTAAAGTAAATACATATATCGTCGATTTAACTGTGCGGCGCGGTCGGCGTTTTGGTGGTCCGAACTTTCTAAAACAGATGTAAATGAAAAAACTGGCAATCGCAGTCTCACGCTCGCGTCGACGAGGTCGCAAAAATGCATGGTTAATTTTAATTTATTGCTGAAAAAACTTGCGCGACATTCCAGGATGTTTGTTGGGATTGGCCAATGGTTATTTGGAAGTAGTGGAGAATTTATGAAAGTTTAGAATATTGCTTAGCAGATTTAAAGATATTTCTCGCGAATTAAAAATCGTCTTCACAACCACTAATTACATTTGAAAACCTTTGAGAAATAATTTTCCTCAAATACCGATACGAGAATTTTTAGATTTTTCAGGAATTTCGAATTTTCAAGTTTCAAATTTCAAGTTTGTCAGATTTATTCATTTTTTAGTTCTACAGAATTTCAGCAGAATTTCAAGCCCACACTAACCACACCACTTTCGACACTCTAACTCCCCAAAAAACAAATCTCCAAATCTTATTAGACGATTCCGCAGCAAACCTCGACGACCGGACTCTGTTGCAGTAAACAGCAACTACGATTTTATCAGCGCACACCTTTCGCCACTAAATCCCCGCGCATAAATTACTCGCGATAGCGCGATTGAATAATAACCGTCGGGCCCGAGTTTATAACATCTCAAAAAGTTCGGTCGAGAGCCAGGCGATAAACTCGTTTGGGACCGAAAAAACGTCGTCGTCGAAAAAATTGTCGCCGCTTCGGCGTTGTTCCGCAAAAAGTCGAGCAAAAAACCGCCAGGTCGAGCGCGCTCGGCCCACGAATCTAAAATCTAAACGACTTCATTAGGCCGACGCCGTTCGGCGCGAAAACTAATAACCACTTTTCGGTGATGCGCGCCGTTAAGGAAATAAGGCGAAAAAGGTCCCGGCGATTATCATAAAGGCCCCTTTGGCAAACGGGAGCGACTGCGGGGTCATTTTTTGTCGCCGCGGACAATTAGGCGAGTCGCTCGGTGCGTGCCTTTTTCCACTCCTTTTTCGCCAGAAAAGCACAACCGATTATCTAATTCCGCCGAGGCAATTTTTTACGCGCTTAATGGCTTGTGTAAACATCGCCGCGAAAACGTCTCGGGCGATCGCGCATTGAAATACGGCCCGCGCCATTTCAATAATAATCGGCGCCGGCATTAACACGTAAATTCATTAAACAGACGTAAGACCGGCATGAATTATTCAGCGGCGAGACCGCAGGAATAAAGTGCGCACTTATCGCGGCATTGTAGGCCGCGATTAATCGTTAATAAGGTGTCGATTCGACAATAATTCAGCCATCCTGCGAGACGCGGCCCCGTATTATTTGGTGATAAATATGTATTGAAGACCGGCACCACGCCGCGACGAAGGCATGTAATCTGATGCATAATCAATCCGCGAATACTGGAATTGTGAATTGATCCAGACGAGTCGCTCGAGACTACTGGAAGAGAGTTTTGGAGGGAGCAAATTTTTTATTCAAGTTAAAGGAATAGACAAATATTTGATTTGTCTCTAAAATTGCATTTTATGCCGATTTCTTATGCCGATTCTTCATTCAATAGATCTTTCATCCCACTATGATAACACCTCAAAATGTCAATGCAATCTTTTAAATTTCCAAACATCCCAAAAGTGGGCAGCCTTTAATTGAACGTTCGATTCCTCGGCCTTATCATCACCGCATTAACATATGCAAACTCTCCTATTATTAAAATACCGTTCCCTCTATTCTCGACAAATAATTCCACAGATTATTGCAGTCAAAGATGTCCATAACCCCGTGAAATCCTTCCCACGGAAACACCGTTTACATGAAAATGCTTTTAAACATGAAGTCGTGTTCAGCGTGTCTTGCGAAGAAACGCGTATATTTTTGCCCCCGAAAAAAGTTTGACGAAAAAGACGCAAAATTGGTCGAAGACTCGCACCCGGCGACTTGCCGGAATCCCCGGGAGTTCGGAGCCACGAACATTTTTATTAAACAAATAACAAGCGGAAATCCGGCGCTCGAAATTGTCAGGCCGACGGCGCCTTTGTCAGCGCGAAACCCGGCGAAAGTGCTGATCCACGCAATTAGGTGCAGGACCTCGGTCCGAGGAAGTCGATTCCCGAAGTCGACGGCGCGATGAAAAGGAACACTTATTGGGCCATAACGCTGACGCAAGCATATCAACGAGCCCGGAAAAACGCTCGCCGGTCATTTAATCGTCATAAATCGACGGCACAATGAAGCCGCGGCAAATCGCGGCTCGTTTCAATTTTCGTCGACTTTGACAGCCGGGTTTGACAGCGCGTGAGGAATCGCGTTAACGTCGCATGTTTTATTCACGATAAATGACGGGGAAGGAGCGCCGCAAGAAAAAGCCGCGCGCATTAATTTGTCAGTTTAATTGACTATGAAATCGATCGAAAATTTATACCTCGCGGCGGAAATTTTCTGTTTCGTTTTGAAGCGAACTTTCGTGAACGGCGGACATAATTGTCCTCGCGAATATTTAATTTTTTAGAAATCATTTGCAATGTTCGATCGATTTGCAACATGCTATCAACATCACTTATAGCATGTTGAAGAGACTCAACTTTGGAGTTCAGACATTCTACATTCTACATTCTTTTGGTATATCCGGGCAATTTTTGTTGCATTTTTGGCTGAATTACGATATTTTGTTGAAACTGTCTTGTCTTTGGTAAAACCTTTCTGTTCCCTATTCTGATTTAGTTTTTCCGGGTATTGCATTCTAATCACCTTTGAATAAATTAACGATTTTTACGGCTTCAAAGATGAAAGAAAAAAGACAAAAATATATTGTTCTTTCAAAGTTCTCAACATGTTTGTGTAAAAGTAGATCACAATTCTAGCGATACTACGTTATTTAATATAATATGAGCAACTATTGCTAATACATAAAAAAATTTAAAAAAACTTCAACAAGAAGACCCATTTTTTTAATTTAACTTTTATTGTACCCGAATAGCAGAGTCGGGCAAATACTTATTTGACGATTAACGATTAAATTATTTTAATAAAAGATTTGCAATTACATGCAAATCAATTAATTTTTAATCAATCAATTGAAAATAGATTAATTTTAAATCAAATAAATTAAAAATTATTAATTTTTAATCAATTAATTGATAATTGATTAATTGTAAATCAATTAAATAAAAAATGATTAGTTTTTAATCAATTATTTGAATAATGATTAATGTTAAATCAATTAAATTAAAAATGATTAGTTTTTAATCAATTAATTCAAATTTATTAATTTTAAATTAAATAATTTAAAAGTGATAAGTTTAAATTAAATAATTTAAAAGTGATAATTTTAAATTCAATAATTTAAAATTTATTAATTTCAAATTAAATAATTTAAAAGTGATTAAGTTTAAATTAAATAATTAAAAATTTATTAATTTTAAAATAATTAATTTAAAATTGATTAATTTTAAATTAAATAATTAAAAATTTATTAATTTTAAATTAAATAATTAAAAATTGTTTTTTTAATTATTTTGTCTCGCTGAGTTCACTTTTATAAACTTGGACATCTCTTCCTCGCTTTACTTATCCCACAGCAGAAGGAACTATAAAAACTCCAACCATATATAATAAAAATTGTCCAAACAATCTAAACGTATGTATAATCAAACGGTTTAGGCCCAACGTCCCAGTCTCTTTGCTAAATATAAGAAAAGCATCCCAAAAATCATATAAAAAATCAACTGAAGATTGGGGACGTCCTCTTCGAAGTCGAAATATATTCCGGGCCAATTAACTTGGGATTTCAATTGCACGAAACATTTCTGCGGCGCTTTTTGCCACGCTAATTCGAAGGCCGGAAATCCTCGGGAATTATTTATCGTGTGGAAAAAAGTCGCGATAAATTTCTTGCCGCGGAGGGACGCCGCCCGCTGATTACGTAAGCCGAAAAGGTCGTATTTTCTGCTCTGACCTTTTAGTCGCATCCCGGCTGGCGAGATTCCACCCCGCATCTTCGCGCGGTAAAAAATGTCTTGGGATATGCGCAAAAACTGGCGATAAAGGGGAGGGGGCGAGAGGAGTAAGAAAGGCGGCTGCGAGCGGCGAACTTGTTTGAGCCGGTGATCTTTCCGGTGCCAACAACCGCGCCATAGCATTCGCGGCTCAAAAGGACCGCGCGCTCCTTTTCCTTTGTGTCGCTGTCCGTGTGACTATCGAACACCTTAGTGGCCGCCGTTTGCGAAAAACTGATTACGTTGATTCTGGTTAGAAAGTTAGGAGAATGTTACGCGGATAGTGTAACTTTGAATTTTGGAAGTCGTGCGAAAACTGGATTTTCGTTCGGTAAATGTAAAGAACAAGTTAGAATATGGTAGAAAAGTTCTTAAACTTCGAAAAGAGACGGACATCCAAAAAATAGTTAGTTATTACAAATAGAGATTTATTTAAGAAATGTCTTACTTTGGAAAATGATGTTTTTTATGACAGTAAAAATGTTTATTTTCTTTAAATAAAGAATGTATTGATTAAAAATGAATAAAAGTAGAGCGAATACGAATAGTTTTTTTTAACAAATAAATTTGACAATTAAACTCCCCAACATTTTAATCAATAATACATTAATTTATAATGAACCTATGGATGGTATATATTAAGTTAAACGTGTAACATATATTATAAGTTTAACTTTTTTCCAATAATGATTATCTCTGATAAAATATATTCATTCGGAAAAATTAAAGAAATAATCTTATTAATCCTAATCAAATAACATTATTATCGTTCAATAATTTCTGTTTTTATCGTTATAACTCCATTGACGTTAACTCAATCAACGTCGATTGCAACTGCTCAAAATGTGTCCCGAAATTCCGTCCACATTTGTCAGCCAAAAATGGAACAATGCACGTATGAATAAACCGGGTACAAAGGCCTGTTCTTGAAGGAAAGCGGTCGAAAGTCGGCAAAACGAGGTAAAAAAGCAAGGCGTCAATTAGATCAATGCTAGCCGGCCGCATCGATGACGTTCGAGAATTCGAGTGCCCTCGGGACGTTACAATTTACGCATCTGGCTCTGACGTTTGACGGGGCTTCAGCGTCATTAGAACATCTAACATGTGTTGGATGGACGTCGCTGAAAGGGCCACGAAACGCGCCGAGAAAGAATGCGAGTCACGACAAATAGGCACGGTTAATTTCATCGAAACTAATCTACAAATTGGTTATGTTTGCGTTGCTCAAGTTACAGTTAACGAAGGATACCTACTCACTAAACCCTTCGATTTCCGGGAAATCGAAAGGGCGTGACTGGCGTACGAGAAATCGTTACGTTTATCGTAGTTATTGACAATTTCATCGATTTCCACAACAACACATCAGGTTCGAAAAAATTTGTCGAATTTTTTCGAACTAAAAATAAAAAAGATAGTAAAAAGATATTCATCCCCCTGAAGGAATTCAGAAAACAACAGTACTTAAGCTTTATCCGAAATTTCGCCAATTAGGATCTCAGCCGAGCAGCTGTAAACATCCCATAACTGAATACCCACTTCCGCTATTCCTTTCAATTACTAAATTGATGGACAATCCTGCGTTACCCTTAATAACTTAATAACCCGGCATTTAGAATCCGCGCGCTCATAATTTTAAACGCTCCACTGAATTTCACATTTCGTCCTCCAATATCTTTTTACTGCCGTGTAATCAGCAGAGACATTTCCGTGGCGCGGTTTCCTCCTGTTCGCATCTTCGCCCGCAAATGAATCGCGAATACAAAAATTCCTGCGAAATTTCCGCGCGTCGATCGAGCAATCGCAGTCCCGCGACGATCCGATAGACGTAAAAAATGTCGTTGCAATCGGCGCGCATAAACGCGACTTTATTCGTTTGACGTATTCGGAGGATATTCCTGTCAAATAGTAAGCCCCGAAAAGCGTGAATTTTGAATATGTTAATCAGCGCCTATCGGCCGAATGTTTAGCTTCGCAACTTCCACTACTTCAATTTGTACGATCGGTGTAATTCAGTCGATTAAGATAAGGGGCAGATGCGACGATGATGAATTGACTGTCGATTGGCTTGCGGGCATGATTGGCATACTAGAAATTGGCATCGCGTTATGACAATGCCGGGAAAAGTCGCGCGCGAAAATGCACGCCGTCTTAATTGCTCGTAGCGAATAGGCCGCAACAAGGAGCGAACCGGAGTAACGGTTGTTAATGACGAGCGAATTAGAAAGTCGATCACTTTTTGCGACATTCGATGGCGGGAGGTTTCCTAATAAATCAAATTTTACGTGTGGACGTTTATCTTGAGAACATGTTGTGGAATGAGAAAAAAGAATGTAAAGTAGTCCTACTTTTTATGGAATGAAAAAGAAATGTTGAGGTTGTGTGGGATTATAGGAATTTTTTGCATGTAATGGTCCGATTGCCTTTTTAGTTTAAATATTAACATTGGGAAAGTATTAACATTATGAAAAAGTTTAGTAAAGTCTGTATGCATAAGAAATGTTTTGATGTAAAAGCTGGATGATATATTTTAAATGAGAATTTGATACGTGTCACAATATGATTTTTCTTATTTCATTTTTTATAGTTCTCTTTTATAGGTCTTTTAAATTTCTTGTTTCATAAAAGTCGACGTAATGTAAGACTTGGTAGATTTACTCTTTTTTGAATCTGCTATTGATATCACATTGATCTTTAACACAAATATTTAACATTCATTAGCGCAGTTATTGTAAAATCACTTTGAATTTGTTATACTCCTTACTGTTTCCTTTTCCACATTCACAAACTATCAAAATACATAGTTTTTTTGGAATTATTTCTGTAATCTGATCGTGATTAGATCAAAGTACTCAACTATTGATAATTATTTGACAAACAAATTTTTAGACAATTTAAACAATTTACGATTCATCCAAATGTGATAATTTTTCATCAGATTTATATAGTTTGTGACCAAATTCAGATAAAAATGTTATTATAAAATAGCTCATTCTGAAAGTTTTTTCACCATTATGCTTGTACTGTAAAACAATGTATTTGACATACAGCCAGATTATGATCATTTTTGTACAAGTAGATATACAATTGTTTGTAAATACCATATGAACATTTTACTTCTTTGTAAATTCGAATCTACAACTCGAATGCAGCGATCAAACATAACCAAATACAGAAACAACTTCAATGATTGGTTGAAACTGCACGAAAATAGCATTTTCGCTGAGGAGTCGCCTTAAATTTACATCTACTTAAAACATTACACCCTTCTCCCAAAAACAACACACCTACTTCAGCTATCAAATCCGACCAAACACCAACCTCAGCCTAGCAAAAACATCGGGACAGAATCGTGAAGAACACGAAAACACTGGGACCGCTATTTTTCAAACTTTCGCGATGTTATCTGCAAAAAGTACACGTCCTTAGCCAAACGTATTGCTCGCTCGGCGATATAAACCCCAGGCGGACGCCGAAAATAATTTCGCTGACGTTAACTCGAAAGCGTCACGCCATTCGCTGGCTCCTCTTTTTGTCCTCTTTCCCGAAGAAAATCTCAAAAGTGTCGACTATTCAATGAACGGCAATTAAGTGACTTTTTGGTCCTCGGCCGACACCCAACACTGCCGAGATTTCTCGACGGCAGATGTGTTACATTCGGCCGAAAATTTTAACGCTTATGCGAGCGCGTAACTCGAGCCCCGTGGCGTGAGCCGGCTCGAAAATCCAAAGCCTTTTTTCGCCTGTTGGTAACTTCGGGCCGAAATTAATGAAACATCGATAGCATCTATCCGCGGCAAATGGATGGCACGCGATAAAGGTCCCACGTGAAAGCCCGACCTCAGGAACGAGTTTTATTGTCACCATAAACATCCACACTTCCTGTCTAGAAATTCCCAGATGGCTCCGCCGAATACATAAAGAGAATCTCTTAATCGCGTCGCTAATGTAACCTAGACAAACCGGGCGTGCGGATTTATCGCGCCGGGCCAATTAAATTTTGACGTTGACGGTTTTATGGGCCAGCGGGAACAAAATTTTCGAACGACGCCCGAAGGCGGATTTGTCTCGTCCTTTTCGGCCGCGATGAATTATTCAATTTGCATTTGAAAATTAGATTTCGATCAATCAAAGTGTAGCCTCCTTTTGTACTGGCCGATTAGTTTTGTGGGCAAATATGCCCGTTGTGGTATTCAATTTGACGGTATTTTGTACCTTTTGTATGTGGAGAAAAAATATAAAGTAACTTAGACGTAAGAGACGAATAAGAAACTGAAAATAAAAATAAAACCAAACAAAATAAATGACGAATTGATTTTTTAGTAATTTCTTTAAATAATTGCATTCATTTTTAGTTGTCGATACTGTTTAAAATTTGTTTCTCTCTTCGTATTTCCTAATTCGCCGCGTCAATGTCGATTTAAAATTGAGGTTACGCCGATACAAAGCGTTCAATTCTGCGCGCGAAGAAATTGGTCATATTTATAGCGAGTTACCCGAGAAATGCATCGAATCGCGCACTGCGTCATGAAAACGCAATGATATTTCGTCCGAGTTGACATTATTTCATGACTATTAATTAGATTCGACTTAACTGCTGATGCAACATCGAACGTCCGTTACCGGGTCGCGATGCGGCTCGTAACTCACGACGTTTTATCATAATGCGCGCAATTCGGTTTATAATGAATCACTTTTTCGGCGACCAATACGCTTGTTTAATTTACAGTTATTCGTTTGTCCGGCACGAACGATAAATAACGGATTCCGCGGCGAAAGAAATTAGTCATTGTGCTTTAATTATTTTTGTACGCGCGATGACGCTTAAATTCAAATGAAATATTTTCGGCGCCCATGCGCCGCTTATTTACGTGATTCGCTTTTCGAAACGGGCGATCGCGAGTTATATTCGGTTTGCCCAATTTTTCACGCCAATCGGCATTATGCTAATCCTCGTCGATGAATTGCCGAAAGTTTTTCGACCACAATAATTAATGCCCGGGAGTAACCATAAGCGGTCATCGAAGAACATTCGGCTGTGAACGTTTTGTTAATCAAAGTGGATTGTTATTAAATTCGGCCACTTGCACGAAAGCCGCGAATTCATGTCCGGTTCAATTTGGCCAAAGTTGTGTGTCGAGAACGGCGCACTTATTTCGTAATTGAGGTCGTAGAATTGTATAAAAGGTGTAGGCATGCGACAGGAGAAATTTTGGTTATTTGGTTATTATTTATTGTTGGAAACGAGGTGGACATTTTTGGGGGAACGTGTGGAAGAAAGTATGAGTTGAGTTGTCTTTTACGCAAATGCAAGTAGATGATTTAGTGTTATAATAATGTTAAGTCTGACAAACGGCTGACAACTGTGTATTAAATGTCTGAAAGTTCATTAATTAAAATGGAATACTTGCAGAGTAATTTATTTAAGTTAATGAGATTATGAATGTAATAATTTAAACACTGAGCTTTGACTTTGTATTGGTATAATCAGACACCTTGAATGTGATTATAATATGTCTTAATTATTTCTTAGAAATTAAAAAAAAATCGAATGTTTCGAATTCAATATATTTCTTATCTTTCACTTTCTTTTTAAGTTACGTTTAAAGTTTACTTTTCTATACATTCCTGACTTGTATCTCTTTTCGGCACTATTTTAACTTGTTTCATTTTTACTTACCTGCAGTACAATTCACTACAATATTTAAAATGACTTCATATAATCCACCGAAAACATTTTCTCTTTTCAAAGTGTAAAAATCGTAATTCGCAATCTTGAATTTCAAACTTACCCAAACTGCAGCAGCCTTTTTCTCCTCCAGACGCACTAAGAAAAACAATATCTGAATCGGGTAAAAACACGGCGAGAACTGCTGGGTAAAGGATAAATAAATGTAAACATACAATCTAATAAAAGTCGCAAATAGTTTCTGTTTACCTTTTTCAAGTGTATATAAGTTTGTATCTTTTGAAATTTCGGCTCAAAAACAATGTTAAACTTACTTGGTGAAAGATGCATAAATAAATGTATTAAACTTAATGAATATCCCGCATGCAAAATATACGTAAAAAAATATACGTTTATTTTCGGCAAAAAGTTATATATTGTTTATATATTTTCTATATATTTATCAAATATAAATGAATAAATATTTACATAAATATATAATTACATATATGTAATCAAATATATTTTTACATACATTTTATATATATTTTCAAGAAATATACGTGTTGAACTATTAAAAATATATTTAAAAATATATTTTTGCGGCAAAAAGTTATGTATTTGCAAATATATTTTGTGAATATTTTTTTCCTTGCGGGATGCGATGAATTTATCTGAATTATTCTTTGTTTCAATAACATTGGAAATTTTTATATTTCAATATTATATACATTTATATTATTTTCAGATATCTAAGATTTTTTAAACTGTAGCCTGTAGCGCAAACAACTATTCCTGCGATTACCATTCTTTTTTAGATGTTTTCATATTTATGTTTTACACATTTTTTCAACATCTTTTTAACTTTCACTCCATCAGATTAGTTTTCGTTGACTGAAATAAAAACAAACGCAAACCTAAACCTAAATGTAACGTACCTAAATGATAAAAAGCGATTTAATTAAACATTAAACCTGATGAATAATCCGACCTGTGTGGACCTTTTTTATTTTCGAATGTTTTCATATTTATCTCTTCTACATTGTAGTCCGACTACATGTACCTTTTTTATTTTCGAATGTTTTCATATTTACCTCTTCTACAATGTATTCCGAACATTCTATTTGCTTTCACTCCAACATAATATCTTTCCTAGCGTGAACTAGAAATGACAACAACATTGGATCTACATGATTAAGGGCAATCGAATATAAACACTGAACCTAAGAAATGATGCAAACAATATGTGTTTACCTTTTTCTTTTTGAACATTTTCGTTTCACAGTTTCTCTTTCACAGATCCAGTGCCAGTGTGGTATTTATTTTAAATTCCAAATAAAAACACCCACTGTCGTGTTTTCATACCAATACAAAAGATAATGCCTCGCCAAATACAAAAAGTACCCGTGAAAGAAATCATTATAACCCTCTCCCATCTACAATTCTAAATCCCTCATATGTCATATCTTGAAAATCGATTAGCCAAACAAAGCCCAGTAAATAAAAAAAATGATAGAAAAAGACTGAAAACGATTCAGCGAATCGCGAATCTTTAAAAAGTACGATTAACACATAAATTAATGTATTTCAATTCGAAAACTACGATTGAAATTTTGTCTGCTCAATTCAATGTTTTAACCTAAATTAAAATAAATTTCGTTTAGTTCCATATGTACGATTAATCCAACAAGCTAACAGTATATTAAATCGGGTTGAACCGTATCCAATCGCGAATGAATTGTTTACAATTGATTTACATTTACTATTAGTGTCTATTGATATTTATTTTCATCGGTATTATTAATTAAAAAAATGTGTATGCTGTCAAAACATGTTTAATTATTTATTTATTTTTTGATTTTATAGTAACATATCAGGACGTTTTCAGCTATAGTTAAATTAAAATTCAGACATTATAAGTCTGATTAATTCACTCGGTAAGGTGTAAACCTCATGCCTCCAACATTTCGGGTTCAAATCTTTGTTATGGTGATTTTTTTCAATTCATCGTGATATTTTAGGTCAGCCACGTTTCTATCGTTTGCGATCGCAGGAATACGATTCACAAATTGAAATAGAAATGCACTTCAAAATCACCTTACGTATTTAATCGTTTCCTCAGCTCAACAACAAAACTTGTTGCTATACCCTTCGCCTTCAGCTCGGGTTACCAACTTAAACCTAATTTTTTCCTCGTAAAATTATGTACTATTTTCATATACTATATTTTCATATATAAACTTAATTTTTTCCTCGTAAAGTTATGTACTGTTTTCATATACTGGGAGGTACACGAGAAAAAAATGGACATGCTTTGTTTGTCGTGGTTGCCAACACTGCCCAATAAACTTTGCCGTTATTGCGGAACCAATAGTGTCACAGCATTCGAGTGGTCAGTTAGGATACCATCACAACATACTTTAAACTGATGCAGCATTAGTTCTAAACTTATCCAGATTGAACCAACAGTGCATCAACATTGGTGACCCATTACGGTAGCATTTTCTGCCAATACCAACGTGGTAGTGAACCAATGTTCCAGCAATAATAAAGGTTGTACTGCTACCCTAGTAAAAATTGTGATTATGCTAAGATCAGGGCCAGATCAGGATGCCACATCACCTGATCAGAAACTCATCAGGTATCCATATCAGGCCCTGACTACGAATATTACGGTTGGAATTGATGTGGGCATGATGAGGAATCCTCATCAGACTCATATTGTGCCGACAAAAATATAACGATTGAGACGAGAATTGAACCGTCGATACTCAGTTTGTAGTCTGTCTGACTTGTCTCCGAGCTATTGGAACATTAAGAGTGAATGTGATATGAATATCATATTACCAGGTTATGATGTGGTTTGCCTTATCATAACATGATGAGGCCCTGATCATGTTAGCTTCATCCAATGACGTGGCATTCTAACCAAAACCTTATGAGGCCATGATCAGGTTGCCATATCATAACCACATCAAAATTACCTGGTGAGGACCTGATCAGTTTTCCTGATGAAAATCAGGAAGCTGATCTTCATCAGGAAGGGGCTTGCCACTGAAGGGGCATGCCACATCAGGGCTAAACCGATTCCAACCGTTACATTCGACTCAATGCCTCATTGGAACACCTCATAAGGGCCTCGTATGGTTTCGATCAGGAATCCTTTGATCATCTTTGCCACATCAATTCCTAATAAGGCCCACACGTCTTATGTGGCACGCCACATTACAGTTTCTACTAGGGTATTGGATTTTTTCCAGTATAAACGCATCCCTTTCCCTAATACGAAAACATCCATGTTAGAAGCTACTGCCCCATATCCCCACGAAAACGATCGCCAATAAACAATTCCATTCCAAATAACTTCGTCGCCTCTCTCCCACTTCTTCCCCTCACCCTCACCCAGTTTCCCCAAAACCTCTCCACTCTCTCACCTTCATCTCGAATCAATAACCCTGGCCAGCATCCAGCGCCTCCACCCGAAATCAAACGCTCCCACTCCCGGCCCTAAATCACCGTCCGCGAAGACGTCCCAAGCGACGTACGATCCCCCGCGGACAACAATACCCGGCAGCCGCGCGTAAGCAAAATCGCTCGCCCGAACGGTTGCGCCCTCTAGCTGCCGGTTTCCGCTCGCACGGCCATAAAGCAGCGCCGCGCGGCGGAAATCGCAAGACGGATCGGCGAAAAAGCCGGCCGCAAAACCGCACGCTCCGACCCTCGCACTTTTCGGGCCGTCCGAAACGTCGGCTTCGCCCGACGACGCGCGAAACCGGCCGTGGATTCGCAAACGATTAATAATGCCGGGACGTCATGTGGCGGCGCTGCGGTTACAGTTGCTCCGGCAACCCTTGTGCCGTTGCGTGAATTGTAACGTTCTCTCTCTTGATTGCTCAACGAGCTGGAAGAAGCGTATCTCTGCGGAAGGGTGGCTCTTAGACGCCCGGGCGGCGCTGCACATGCACGTGGGGCGGTGAGCCGGGATCTGTCAGGTACACGGGCCGCCGATGCAATTACTCGAGTGCCGTTTTATTGTGCGCGTTGGAATAAACACCGGATTCGGGGCCCGGTTAGCTCGGATGAAAGGGGGATGGTGCGAGGGGAAGCGGCTTGGGGAGGTCGAGGGATGAATGAATGATCTTCATTTTCAGCTAGACTGTGCAAAATTAACGAATTCAAGGTATGGTGTAAGTGAGCAAGTATTCGCTTACAATCATTCTGCTACGACGGAGACAAATAAAACGTTGAATCGACTTGGAAAAGTTAGTTGAATTCGTGGGAAAGAGATGGAGTGGTGGGTAAAGATTGCCGATGAAGGAAGATGGAACATAATACATAGTTATAACGGATAAAGCAGTTTGATTGATTTAATAAGTGAT
>JABFPB010001322.1:0-26105 GCA_022817645.1 Ceratoteleas bidentatus | reverse complement strand
AAAACAAATTTTGTTTAATTACAAAATTTTTTAACCATAACTTTTTGGTTTTAAAATATGAAAGTATAAAAAAGGAGTAAAATAAAAAAATGTGTGCCTTGTTATTGACATGATTTTTTTTTAACAAACATCACGACAAAGTGACATTAAAAATATTTGAAGTTAATAAAGCACAATCCAAATAAAGCACAATCCAAAAAATATAAAAGGAAAATCGACCTTGCTCCATTATGCAACAAGTTAATAAAATATTACCATCAGTATCGTCCAATATCATCACCAAATTCTATCACGAAAAATTCCCATTTTACATCTATTCGTCATCAGACTACTTTTCGCACCCGCTTTGCAAAGCTCGTTAAATCATCACAACGCACCGTTTCTAGGAAGTTTCTCGACGTAAATCCCGCGACTCGCCGTAACATCTTTTTGGCAAACGGAATAACTTTACTAGCAAACTGCGCCGGCTCGAAGACAAAATTGATGCGCATCTTATTGACAATTAGTTTGTTTACTGCGTCGACTACGAACGTCTGCAACCTTCGTTTAAGGTAGAAATCCATGACACTACGTAAGTGAACAGAGATGCTATTTTCTAATCTTGAAATTTGTTCCAAAACATTTTAAAAACTAGTTAGATTAATTATTTCAACAAATGTATTCTAATAATATGGGTACCGTCCTAAAATACAAACAAATATAAAAAATAAATCTAAAAAATGATGGAAAATATGATACATACGTACTAACTAAAGTGTCAGGTTTCACAGAAGTCGACACTTAATTTTTTTTTACATTTTTTATATACCAGGGGACAAATCTCTACATTTTTATCACAGTGTTGTCTTTTTTTTCTGGAAAATATTAACCAGTAAATTTCCAAATTGGGGAAACGTATATTTGTTCAAATGAGAATAATTATTGAATAAGTGGACATTTTTGCACACACTGAAATTTAGAGAGTACACGTGGACGGCAAATTTTCCTACATTCATTTTTAAATATTTTAAAAAATGTTCGCTACGCTATCCCCATTTTTGTCTATCAAATTCTACAACTCGTTCTACAACGTACATCAATTCCAACCCTTTGTCGTTTTGTTGACTTCACGGATTTTCCACCTTGAACCGCCGTATTCCGTCATCGTTTGATGGCCCGCTTACAATCCGCGCGCCATTTCATTACGGCGCTTTTGTTTGACTTAGCAATAATTGCGCCGACGGCGAAAAAAGGTGCTTCGTCAGGAATGCAGATACATTTCATTTATTAGTCAAACGGGCCCCCGCGGCTAATTGGGTCGTCGCCAATCTCTCATGGCCTTTTAATTAACGTTAATGTTCGCGAAAATCCGCGCCGCGATTTTTTGTTTACCGCCCGTGTCACTCGATTAATGCATCTTGCGGAATAATTTTGCATAATCGGGCGGCCGAAATCGCCGGCGGCCGGTCATTATAATTGAAACGCGCAGTATGGCCGGCACGCGCGATCTTCCATTGCTTTTAATTGAATTGGAAATTTAAAAAGCGCGCTTGACAAATTGCACAAAAGGGTAAACAGTTGACGCGACCGATCGATGTGACTGGCGCTGTAATCGCGGTCAATGCAAATTCGAAGGCAAACTGGCGAAAAAAATTGTAGGGACGGTGGAAATCGGTTTTTTACTGAGAAAAAGGGAGTGTTTTTCTGCGTTGTCAATTTGAGGGGAGATGCAACCCGAAAAACATGAAAAATAAAAAAATTTTAGAACTAAAATTGAACTTTAGAACTAAAACATTAATTCTCAATAACAATATATTCAGTTGATTTAATACAATTTTGTATTTAATTTAATACAATTAAATACAAAATTTTGCAATTTTAATATCTTTTAAAATTTTAATCTCTTTAAACATTTTACAATTTTATTATCTTTTAAAATTTTAATCTCTTTTAAAATTTTACAATGTTAATAGATTTTTAATCAAATTAAAAATCTACAATTTTCTCATTCCGTCCAAAAACTACTTGTTTATCGAACTCTGACAGTGGAGTTAAGAAGAGGCCACCGCGACCGTTGATACACAAAACTGCAAACAATTGTTTGACGTAAGCAGGCGCTGGAAAACGATAACATCGCTATGTCGATAATCGTCGGCAAGTTTCGGCAAACAGCGCGACCCGGCAAAAGTTCGGCGCGCGGTTATTTGGACTTCCGGCTCGAATTTCGTATCCCATCGCGATAGTTCGCAGCAGGAAAGTTGTCTCCTGACCGCTAATAAACTCAAACCGCGCATCCAGAGTGAAAGCGGTTCGCCCCGAGTGAACTCGTGCCATTCGCCTCCTCATCTCATTTTGATTGTATGAATGCATATTTATGCAGTTTACAAGCAAATTATGAATTTGCTCGAAGTTTCGCTTTCGGAGCGATTTCGTAAAACAGGGCGGTTGCGAGCAATTTTTTTTGGCTGCGAAGTTTGTGCAGTAAACAGAACAGTGCGTTTCGCCATTTTGCAATCTGCATAAAATGCAATTTCGAGCTTTTCGGGCTCGTTTTTAACTTACGAAGTTTGCGTCGAATTTATCGAAGGCGGTTAGCTATGTATGAGCAAAATTGGGGGAAAACGATTTCATAAATTAATCGACGGGAAAGTAGTTTGCGAGAATTAGATCCAAGACGAAATTCATGTAAAATTTGCGTCGAGTATAATACACCGAGATAGCTAGACGTTTCTGTGTACATAACTCAAGTATAACTTATGTACCATTCTCCCTTATCAGTTGCCTCTTTATTAAGTGAATATATCTAATGCATGATGTATTTATATACGTTTACTCAGAAGGGAGAAAGGTAATAAGGCACAAGTAGAGATAGCCTTGTTTAGAGAATTATGAATTATTGTAGAAAGTAGTAGTGAAGACAATTTTGCATTTTTTTACATTTCTCGTAAAGTTGTTTGTACGGTAAATGTTAACGGTTTTACCACTTTACTGTGAGTAATTGTTCAAATAAACGTTTTAATTAAATTGAAAAGTCGCGTTATTTAATTGACGGTGAAATGTAAGGAATTAATGACAAAGGTGTCATTAACACTAATTGCACTATTTTACGTGATTCTTAATAGAGAACTGAATTAATTAGACAATATTACAGTAAAGCTGCAGTGAGTTTGCTAAATTATTTATTACGACAGGGCAAAAGAGAAGAAAACGAAACTGAAAAATGGAAAGGAGTCTCTCAGTTACGAGTCTGGCTCACCTTCCGTCGCGTCACTTTTTTTCGTCGAAAAAAATTACTTTCCAGATGCTTCACGAGAATTAAAGCCCTTGAGAACTCTGTTTTGAATACAAACCTCTAATTAATTTATCAATGAGGGTAAAATTAAAAACATATTTAATACAAAGGAAATCGTCTAATTACCAATGACAGTTTCTCATAAAAGTTATTATAAACAAAAAATGAAACATTTATATTAACAATAACGAAGAACCCCTTTTATAAAAATATTCTTCTTTTGAATTTCATAATATCGCATTAAATTCAAAATGTCATCACCAATTAATTAATCGCCACTCCATCAATTTTTATGAAATTTTGTTCGATCCTAATGAAGATATGGTTTATTTCAAATTAATTAATTGAACAAAAATCGATTTTAAATTTGGTTAAATTTGAACGAATGATTAATAATAGTATTATATTAAAACACTAAGTTAAAAGCAAAAAAGACACTATCTCCTTTTATTCTCCGAAAGCTTTTTCACGTCTGACTTCCCGTGTGATTAGTCAGTAACTTAAAACCACAGCATTGTATTAATGCCAGTGCGATCGATTTCCCGTGTAATCGACACTTAATCTTCGCGCGGTGACAAGAAGCCAACGGCGGCGCAAACCACGAAGAGTCAAAATCCAACCGAACATCATCGGATTACTTGAATTTTGATTGCGGACTAATTGCGTTGCGAAATTGCGCCCGTTCGGTCTAACTGCCGCGCGATAATGTCCGAAATTGCCGTCGACGTAAATTATTCGTTATTTCGGCATATGCGAGAAACAACCGCAACTTTGCGACGATTTACGCGAATCACAGTCGTAAGCTGACGTTTAAGCGTTCATTTGAATTCGTATCTCAGAGTTCGCGTTTTCAGATATTTACATCAGATTATTTCGATCGAAACGGTGTAACAATTTTCGTGACTCGGGAGGTTTTCTTGGCACGGTACGTTTTCAGGAAAAATCGCGACTCGGTTTACGTTGGCGCAAATTAATCGATTTAATTAAAATTGCTCCGACGATTTAATTAGGTACGGAGACGATATACATTATATAGTTAAAAGAGAAGTGAAAGATTGTTTTTTCGGTAATTTTATTAGTGACGTGATGATTGCATTTTGTATATTAGACAATAATGTTGCAATTATTTCTGATAATTTTAAGGATTACTTGAATTTTTATTAGTATTTCCCTTAAAATAGTAAAACAAGTAAATTACCAAATAGTAGATGCTTTGATTGTGAATCGAACTTTGTAAAAAATACAAATGGGTAAAAACGTTATTAAAAAATAATTTTTCCTTTCGCGTTCGACCGAAACAATATTTCCGGAACCGCGCCAGAAAGTTTAAATTTCGAAGTTATATTAGCAGGCGATTTTCATTGAAACTGCAAAATTTTCTTCCGGTGCGCCGAAGCTGCGATATTTCTTTCCCGAGGCAACTAATAAAAAGTCTATCTAATGGAGTAAAATATTTTTCAATGAATATCTTCAGATATAGCAGATCATGCCTCTTTATAAAGCACATGAAAGAGCCACGGAAATAAGTAAAAGTTCACCACGAATTGATCAAATCTATACATATATACACAAACCTGGAGGACACAAGAAAAGTTTTCTTGAATCAATATTTCTTATTTAATCAATGTCATTTCGCGGTTATTAATTCCATAACAGTAATTTTACTAAAAAAATCGCCCAACAATAATGGCACAATAATACCATTCTTGCTCATTATAATACCATTCTTAATACCATTCTCATTATAATACCATACCACTATAATACCATTCTTGCTCATTACTCATTTCCAATTGGAATAATTATTTGTTAAATAATTTAATTAACGATGTTTAAAACGCATGAAATTGATGCAAACTCAGCCGCGCAGTACAAACGAATGTAAAACAAATAACCGCAACAATCGGGCGTATCGGACGCTAAATTATTTGACGACAAACCGACGACTGGAATTGATCAATTTCGTCGCTGTAACGAAGCGAAGCGAGTCGCAAATTGGACCGGAAAAATTGCTGTTTGTCCTGCTCATAATCGCGTCTTTAATTACGCGAAATAAATATCGATTGCGCGTAATTGGCAGTGAACGGGACACTCGGAATACAAAGCCGCGAAGGAGCCAATAATGAAACAAAACGAAAAAAATTGCCGATTGGATAAATCATTCGCAGTCGTCAAAAGCGGTCCGCAGAGACTCGTTTCGCGATAAATCATTTGTCGCGGTAAAAAGGAACGGGCAAAAGTGTCGCGTCGGAAAAACCGCAATATTGATATCCATTGTTCCGAGCCGACCTTTTTTGCGGACCGCGTAACTCGCCGGCAAAGTCGCCATTAAATTTGCATTTGGCTTGAATTCAATTACTTAGAGGGCCGTTTAATTGTCCGCGAAAACGGTTCCGCCGGCGCGCTAAACGCACGCAAATGTCGCGCCCTTTTTCCGACCGGTCCGAATCGGCCGATTAATTCGCGCGACACTTTTTGTCCGGACAACGAATCGGCCCGTTGAGAGGAAAATTAATGTCATCGATATGCAGAAAAATGGGGGGATATGAAGATGGGATGTGGTATCTAAACTGGTTTAATTATTACAAGCTAAATTGAATTAGGAATTTACTACATTAATTATATTAATAATATAATTAATTGGTATTTAGTTAAATCAACTGAATGTTTAACTGAAAATTTAATATTTATAGATTTTGATTTGTTGAGTGAATATTTAAGCGAAATAACTAAAGTAAAAAAGTTGGATTTTTTAAATTATCCATTTGGACTGAGTCAGTTTAATTGTGTTATTTGGTTAAGTGAGCTAAAATCGGATACGTTAAATACGATTATTTAGCTGAGCATATTCAATGTTTAGTCGATTTAACTCAACTAGCAAACTGTGTTCGGGTAACTAAATTAGTTATTTGACAGTAATTAAGATAAGTAATTAAAGGATTTAATTAGGACAATTAAATTTAGTTAGAAAAACCTTACTTTTGTACATTAAACTCTAAATTATCAAATCAATGAAACAATTTCATTGGTTTAACTGGGTATTTAAAGAATGTAGTTATGTAAACTAAATAAAAATTGCACTTGGAAAAACTTCTTTCTGACTCATCTAAAATTGAAAAAGTAACTGGTGTACAATTACATTACATCCTACATTATGGGTTAAAACAAGTAGAATCTTACAAATTAAAAGAAAATGTTTTATACAATTTGTTTTTCAATCACTAATTTAAACTAAAACACTTATTTGTCATCGTTCAGCAATAAAATTGTTCTTCAAATATTCTCTACTATTTCTGGATCAAATTTTCGTGATTATATTATTTTTAATGGCAATTGTGCGACGAATCACGAACTGCTGCGTGTCGATGGTACATTGAAACGTTTATCGTCGGATTTGCACAGTTGCGATTACTCGAAAAGTGAACTAGAAATGCGAGAACAGTTTACAAATTCAAAAATAAAGCCTAGAGCTACTTTTTCCCTCTTTTTAAACGCGCCATAATCGTGCGTGAAAAGCGAAATCATTTCGCAACAAGTAAATGAAAAAGCGATGCGAAAGTTGGCGCGAATCTTTTCGCAGCAAATGTTCGGCGCTCGTTAAAGCGAGGGTGCGGTCGGGGCACAACGCAGGCACGCGAGCTAATCAATAAATTCATTGTAAAGCAAACTTTGGAGCTCAAACAACCAATTTAACATCATCACAATGTAGCGGGCTCTATTATATAGCGATATAAATTATCATTAGCGCCGAAATCCCGCCGTTATGCAGTCGATCAATTAATCAAATTAAGAGCGCTCTTCGAGGGTTCAATTCTCGGTGCTGCGCTGAAATTTTTTTTTCTCCGAAACGTTCTTGTTGATCGTCATAAACGCGTCCGTTTTTCGCGGAGAAAAATAAATCGCCGCACGGTTACGATAACAAGCTAATTTAATGGATCGCCGTCTAACCGTATTAAGCGCGTTACTACTTTGCACGGGCACTTTTACGTTCCGCCGCGCGAGTAGTAAATACTTGATTACGGGACCCCGCGATCCCGTTTTTCATTTCACTCGTAAATTCGTGCTTTTAAGCCGCATATGAAATTCCCGCAGTTTCTTGCTGATTTCATTAGTCAAAGGATAAATTATGAAAAAAATTGCAGTGCGAATGTCGGTAATTGCCAATTAAGTTTGCGTATTAAAGTTTCGCGAAATTTGTTGAAGAAAATTGGGGAGACAATTTTTTTGACATTTGTTGTGGCATTTCGAATTATGCCGGTTGCGCGTTTTTCGCGATCGAAACATTATAAAATATTGAGAGCGATGTCCGAAACGCGCCGCGAAAATATTTATCGCGTTTCAGATTGCATTGCCCCGTAATAAATGCGCATTAAGCATTCAAACGCGGCATTTCGAATTACGTTCCCGCTCCCTTCCCCCGAGCTCTCGAACGCGGAAGAAGCCCTCGAACAGAATGTCTGCGCGTGTCAGTCACAATGCCGAACGTACGCATATTTCATGTTCGCGCGAATAATATGATTCGATCGTTCAGTTTTGAAGTCGAAAGTAGTATCAGCGCAAACACGTGTAAACCGATACCTCTGCGATCATTTTACATTACGTTATCCCGGGATGTTCCAATGAATAATGTAATACAGAGTCGAACCTGGGTAGTCTTCATTTTTTACTTTTTCACTGTTTACAGATTCAAATTTTTCGGTAAATTCGCAAAGAAGCTATTGTGAAAATGTACAAATATTTCTAAAGGTGAATTGACAAAGACAGTTTCATAACATTTTTCAAATAAATGTTTATGCGCGATGACATTTTTTAGAAATTGCGTTTTGCAAAACAAAAATTTACAATTAGGGAAAGATGCGTCGAAAATCACGATAAAGGAAACGTAAAGAAAAGAAAACCTGAAAATTCAATGAACGAAAAATTTCTTCGTGTGCCGGGAAATTTTCCTAAAAGCTGAAATTTGATGAAAAAACATTTCACGGTCGATAAAACTGCGACCATCCTCTCCTCGTTTCCGAGGAAACACTTTTAACGGCCTCCGCTACACTTACACTTAACCGTAACTCACGGCCGTTTCCGGATGCGTAAATACGCTTATTGATTCATAAAGTTGCGTCTCGCAAACGGAAAACGGCCGGGCGAAAAAAGCCAAGGAATCGCGACAATCAACAATAAAGAGTGGCGTCGTTTGCATGTCGGGGTGTTTAATTAATCTGCTTTTGCGTCTGCCGACGCGACGTGAAAAAAACGCCGGAAATTTTGCCGGACCGGGCGGAATCGCAAAATGAATGCCTCGAAGCGAAACTCTGTCTCAACGCAAGGAACAGACGCAAGACGAGCAAATAACGAGAAATCTTTGTGCTTTACCTGCAGTCGGATATCGGTCCTCTCCCTCGGAAGCTGCGTCCGCAACATTACGGCTTGTTAAAAGTGCCATTGGCGATACGCACACAGTCTCACTCAAATGTACTCAGACACACCATATTGCGGATTCAAATATTCACGTACAGACGTGTATCTACATATATATATTTGTATGCGTATGTGCACAGCAGACAACGAGGGAAATGATATCTGATTATCGTGATATCAATGAAGACAAAAGTTGATAATTTGTTATATGGATTTTTGGACAGTCATAAGGGGAGATAAGTTAAGAATAAGGTAGTTTATAGAGTAAAAAAGTTTGCATTGTTCAAATGTGTTATTAAATTACTAATTACAGTTTTTTTCATGGAGTTGAATGATTTGTTATTTATTTATTTATTTATTAATGGCAGCAGCAATTTTTTTTAGTTATGTATCAAATCAAATTATGTACAAGAAACGAAAATTCAGTATTATAATTCATTGCGTTCCATCATATATTTATTATACTACTTTGCATACAGATAATCTTGTGGTGGTAAGTCACAAATACAATCTTACGTTCACAATTTTTATTCAGTCAGAATCCATAATAAAAAATCATCAATTTCACACTGGAACATTGAAGTTATGCATTTCTTGTACGTTTGTAATACAAAATTACAAATTTTATTCACATTCATCGAATTCCTACTTCTTACAATTCAGCCCTCAAAAGTCGAGACGAAGAGATTAGAGTTATGTATCCGAATTTCGCTAATCTTTGTTTACAGTGTACATACAAATATATATACATATACAAATGCATTCATGTATATATGAACGGATTACAAACGTCGCAAATAACCGTTTGCATATAATATATTTCACGTTCGGCAAATAATCATTTCCGGTGTCCGCGGATGTAATTATAATGATTGCAGAAAGGTATAATGTTTATTGCGATGGCAGTTTTTACGAGATTCGACGCACGCTTCGGGTGCTGCACGACGATAATCATGATAATAAGGCAGCCAGTGTTACGGCGCTCGTCTACGCGAGTTGCGGCCGAATTCATTTGGATAATGTGACTTTGGGTCGAGGAGCAGCGCGCTAATGGATGTATGGCTTTTCTAAGGTGCTCTGCTGTCGTTTCTTACGAACGGGCGCGCGTATTTATTGGGACCTCGGATTTCGGTGCGCGCACGAAACAGCGATTAGAATTTATTATATCCATTGGCAATTCCTGCGAGGGCGAATTGATTTGTTATGGAAATTGGTTCGTTTTTCGGGAACATTGGACGGGTAATGGAACAAACAGGTGTTTCATGAATTTGATCTTGGGGAGGAGGATATCTGGGTGATTTTATTAGAGTTTTGATTTGGAAGGTATAGCATGAAATTGTTGCGCATCAGATAGAAATCAAGATAATGCAATGAAAAGTAATGTGTAAGTAAAGAGAGTAGAATAGATATGGGAAATAAATAGCTGGGGAGTAATTATGGCAATTCGTTTTAATTGCAATAATTATTTGTTAAATTAAATTTGTTACGTGGTAGGCAAAATAATAAGAATATATAAAGCACCCAACTAACAATAAAGTATACTAAAGTAAGAAGTCTTAAAACTATAAATACTGAGTATGTCATTATAAATAATTAGTAATCAAAAACAAAATCGTCTACTTCAAAATAACTACCAAACATCTACGCAACAATTTACGCAAAGTCGATAAATCATTATATCTTTCCACGCAATCACATGTCATATTTCTTGTCATTAATTATTTTCCGGATAGTTAGGCACTGTAATGTTCAACTTACTAAGAAAATATTAATTAAGCTACACACGCACACAAATATACTATTTTATTATTTACAGAGACTGGATTTAAGACATTATACAAACGAGAAGAGAACAGTTTAACACGCTTGTAGAAGCCGTTAGACGAAACCGATTAATTTTGAATGAATCTTATTACACCCCCATGTTTAGGAGTCAACATTCTTTTATTTTGAACAGTCCAATTTTTTTCAGTAAAAGTCTCAAATTGAATCTTTAATGATAAATAGGACAAGAAAATACAAAACTAAGAAAAGGTACAAGTACAAGTTGAAATACACGCTATGTTAAAAGTTATGGATAATCTATTTTACGTAAGAAAACATCTAAAAGCTGAAATCAATTAATTAATCAAACTAAGATTCTCATTCTTCAAATCTCTGAAAAATGTTCTGAAAACATCTGAAAATCTGTGAATACCTCTGAAAATCTCTGAAAATTTCCAATTTTGAGAGGTATTCATAGATTGTCAGAGACATGCAGACATTTTCAGATGGATTTAGAAGATTTTTCAGTGATTTTGAGAGATTTTATTTCTATAACGGTTATTCTCAAAATATTCCGAACTTGAAAATTATGTACCGATGATTGTTGAACGTATTTTACTTCAACTTCACTTTTAACCCATTCCATATGCTCGCAGATCAATTTCACACAAAACAAGAAACCTAAGCCAATAGAAATTTCACAAAAACAAACCAACCCTCACCCCTCAAAATCCACCCCAAACTTTATAATACCACTCAGCCATTCAAACCAAAGAAGTCACGAAATGCCACTCACGTTTCAACTGGACGAACGTGAGCTGATCGATGGCCCGTCTGAGCGGTTTGTCGTCGAGCGTGAGGTCCAGTAGGGGCAGCCTCGAGGTCTCCTGGACGCCTTCCGCGGCGCCCCACGAGCCGGCCGCGTTCGCCGCGCGGACCGACAACATGCCTCCGATCTGCAGGAACGCGGCGCTGTCTGTCTCCTTGAGCGCCTCAATGCAGAAGGTGAGCAGCGCGGTGGTCGCCTGCAGGTGCGTCGCACAGCGCGCGACCTGCTCCCGCAACGAGCGCACCCGCGCGTCACCGGTTTGCCTGGCGGCGTCTATCAGTCGGGCTTTTCGCACTTGCAGCATGTTCACGAGACTCGCCACCCTGTCCTCCACCTCGCGCTCCAGGGCAATGCACTCCTCCTGCGATCAATCGGGAACAACGGTTTTATTTTCAACGAGAAATGCCTCAGAGTAATGATTCGTGCAAATTTAGTATCGTGAAGGGGAAATAATGACCAACAGTTTTTTTCTGGATTTTGTCAGTCCTTCGAAAATTCTCAGAAAAATCGACGAAATTCCTGGAAGCTTCCGAGGATTTCCTCGAAGATTCCAGGAAACATCGACGAAATTCCTGGAAGCTACCGAGAATTTTCAAGGAATTTCCAAGAAAAGTAGAGGAAATTCCAACAATTGTCGAGGAAATTCCAAGAAATATTGACAATATTTTTGGAAGCTTCCAAGAATTTTCAAGGAATTTTCCAAGAAACTCGAGAAAACTCCAAGAAATGTCGATGAAATTCCAAGAATTGTCAAGGAAATTCCATAAAAATTTGATAATCTTTTTGGACGCTTTGGAAAATTTCCTCGAAAATCTCGAAAAAAAATTCTTGAAAGCTTCCAAGAATTTCCTACAAATTCTGAGAATTACTGGCAACAGTTCTTAGAAGCTTCTGAGAATTGTCAAGGTAATTTCAAGAAACATTGACGAAATTCCTGGAAGCTTCCGAGAATTTTCAAGGAAATTCCAAGAATTGTCCAGGAAATTCCAAGAATTATCGAGGAAATTCCTAGAAATAAGGACAAGATTTTTTAAAGCTTCCGAGAATTTCCTCGAAAAACTAAAAACACCGGAGAAAAAATTATTAGAAGCTTTTAAGAATTTTTCAAGGAATTTTCCAAGAAAATCGAAGTAATTCCAAGAAATGTCGAAGAAATTCCAAGAATTGTCAAGAAATTCCAAAAATGTTTACAACATTGCTGGAAACTTCCGAAAATTTCCTCGAAAATCTCAAGAAATATCGACAAAAAATTCCTGAAAGCTTCCAAGAATTTCCTCGAAAATTCTAAGAATTACTGGCAAAAATTCTTAGAAACTTCTAAGAATTGTCAAGGATATTCCAAAAAATTTTGACATTTTTGGAAACTTCCGAGAATTTCCTCGAAAATCTCAAGAATATCGAAATAAAATTTCTGAAAGCTTCCAAGAATTTCCTCGAAAATTCTAAGAATTACTAGCTTCTAAAAAAATTCTTAGAAGCTTCTAAGTATTGTTAAGTTAATTGACAATCAAGAAATACTGATGAAATTACTGGAAGCTTCCAAGAATTTCCTTGATGATTCTAAGAAATATCGATAAAATTCCTGGAAGCTCCCAAGAATTTCCTAGAAAATTCTGCCGACAACAATTCTTGATAGCTTTCAAGGATTTTCAAGGAATGCTTGGAAGATTCCAGGAATTTTCGTGGAAATTCCGAAAATTTTCGACGAAATTCCCAGAAATATTGAGAAAAGATTCTCGTAATTGCATTACACTTGCGGTAACCGGATTTTCATAACATTTAATATGAAAATCCGATTATACTAGAGTTTGCTTTCTTGCGTTTACTAATTAAGCATATATTATAATTAAGAATTCTTAATTATAATATATGCTTAATTAGTAAATGCCACGGTTAAAGTTCATTATATGAAGAATGAACAAATATCGATTAACGTCCAGCCGACTTGATTCAAGTCCGGCACAAATGGACCTAAATAATCCCTCTGCTCAACACGCTCGATGATTAATTGTAATGATTTCAGTGGCGTCGCGCAGTGTCCAAAAATCGACTCGTAAAATTTAATCCGCGATAAATCTTAACCAGCGCGACAACTCGGCTTTAATAGCAACTCGCTGATGGACCCGTTGTGAAACACCGATAACATAATGAACCGCTCGTGCGCCGCGACACGAGAATTATGTCGAAAATATCGTTGCTGCAATAACGTACGCTAACAATGACAATTTCAACGCGTCGAATTACACCGATATTACGCCTCTGTTCGAGCTCCAATGTCGTTTTCATCGTACCGTTCGGAGTTCGCCTCTTTTGAAATTTCTTTCGCATTTTCCACATCGGGAAATTTTTTCTGCAAAAACGTAAACGCTATTAATAGACAAAGGGAGTCGACAAAATTTCAATAAACCTCGATTATTGAAATTTTACGACGATAAACAAATTATTGTCAACGAAATATCGAGTAAAATAAATTTCGATCGCGATAAAAGCGCGTAATTAGACAAAAGCGGAAATAACATTAACCCCATAGCGAGTCACTTAAATTGCAAAATGCGCCCTTTCGCAGTGCGCGCGTAAATGTATTTATTGAACAAAAAAGAACAACGGCTATTAATTCTGTCATACTCCGGCATTCATGTAAAAGCGCCTTCCCCGATTTCGTTGTGCCTTTGACATTAATTACGTCCTCAGTGTCGAGTAAAATGGACACTCACTTCAACAAGCGCCAATTTACTTGATATAACCGCCACCCCTGCACCTTCTTTTATTCTCTTTTGGCCCCGTTCAAGCACTTCTAAGCATCAACGATATGCCCCCTTTGTGAGTCGCGACGTGCACAAAAATTATTACATTTCAATATTTTCTATGTCTTTCAAGTTTTTCCCAGTTTGCGCCATTTTTACTTCGACGTACTTCATACGTTTTGATACATGTCACTGGTCATATAAAGACCAGTCCATTCTCTTATAACGTATTTATACATCAAAGAATGTGATATAAGAAACTCAAAACTTTCAGTGTAATTGAAAAGTTCAGGCCAAGTACAAAAACGATTAAACGCTTACCAATTTTACCTGCATATTAACCAGAACTGAAATGTTAAACTAAAAATATTCTAGCGGACATTATAAACCGCAAAATTATATAACATAGCATAATACATTTTTATTTGTAAATTTTTATTGTAAATTAAAAAATGACAATTTAACGGTAAATGATTTTCAAGGTTGTGATATATCAGTTGGGCTCAAGTTCATAAAAAAATATTCGTAATATCTTTAAAATCAACTGCATAAATTAAAGTTTTACAGCATACCTCTTTGGGAAACTCTAAACGAAATTAACGTGGCCAAAAATATCAACATATAGTCGTAGTAGAAAAACATTTTTACTTCCACAAAACATTATTATACTGAAAAAATGTATTAGAATTTAATCGAATATTTGTCTTGCAATACATTCCAACACATATTATCCTCGTTCGACTCCACCAAACCGTAAAAACCTAATTCAAATAAAAAGAGAATAAATCAAAATCTTATGTGCGAAATTCTGCTAACTCATGTCAATAGCCACTTGCCATTGCCTATTAACCTCTTATAATCCCAATCACGAATTAATAAGGCCTATCAAAATGTTAACGACGCGGACGCGATTGTCTAACTTTTGCGCGAGTTTTGATCCCTCCCTCGTCAGTCTTGTGATCTTCGGAACAAGGAGATGAATCATAATTATGGCGATCAAACGAACTTGCCTGTCGCGAACTTCGATCGTAATTATACAAGTCGCGTCTTGCGAAAACACGACAATTCGCTAATCCGTCTAATTACACGACGCGTCCCATATTCCCGAACGAGTTTGCGCGCTCGACTTTCAAAGTAGGCCAGCCCGTCCGAAATTGTTCATTACGAGCATTACAATGTCAGCCTCGTGCGCCGTTGTTTCCATTATCGCGAAACAGCGATTTGTCGGGCGTTTTTTCGCGTTTCGCGTGCGTTCGAAATAAACACTGGGAAACGTTCATTTCGTTATCCGGTGTGCCGAGTATGATGTAATTTTCGTGACGCAAACGCAAATAATTGTGACAAATTTATAAGGATGCTGATACGCGGGAAGAAGTTAACGGGATTTGCATATTAAATTGCGTTCCGGCTGACTGATGTTCATATTGCATGACCGGTAAACGTAGAAAAAGGAATGCAAAGCATCGGATTGAAATTTGCATGCAAATGGTCGCGGCTAATATGTGTATTTATGGATATCAGTGGCGTGAAATCGCGATGTGGATTTGTTTCTCTGTGGCATTTAAGTGCAATTCAGTTTTTCTGCGTCTTAGTGCACTTTTTAAATATGCACCTTTTAGTAAAATTTTCGTACCCTTTTCAACTATCACTCATTATGACATAATTTTTAGTGCATCATTTTTCAAGGTGCAGTTATTCATTAAATTAATTTTTAATTCACTCCTTACATTTATTTATAGAAAATTCTTTTATTTATTTTTAATTTACCGAATCGATTACATTTCTTGAATGTACAATTTTTAATCTAAAAATTGTTTATACAAATTGTTTGTTCACAATTTAACCTAAAAAATTCAGTTAACATTTCGTTAATTCCCATCTCTTCAGTGCCAATTGCGTGTTATTTGACGTAAACAATGGAAAAGGGCCAATCGCCCCTTCATTTGAATGTTAAACGAAATAATCATAGCGCGAACGTACGATCAGATTTACATTGCCCGACACACGTAACCGTGCGTTTTTTTGCCGTGTATTTCGCGATCCAATCGCAGAATGAACTAGAGAAACGCGAGACCGCAAATGCATACTCACGTGCACTTTATCCGTCATCCCTTTGAGTCGCTGAATGAACTCTGTCGTGGAGTGCGCGCGTTCCGACAGCTGCTGCAGATTATATGACAATTCCGTCTGTAACACGTAAAAAACACACGGCGCTTGAGTGATATTATCAGACTGCCATGAATTCAATTTTTCATGTACGCATGTTAAATGTCCGTCGCTGTGTTTCGCAAAGCGAAAATGCAATCACGAAATATCGCCGCAGCCGTACGCGAGAATTCATTTTCATTTCGATCGCTGCGCCGGAATGCAAGGTAATGCCTTTGAGCGGAAGGGTATTTTACTTTTCGTTTGTCGTAGTTTCTTGGCTGGATCGTCGCTCGAAATTGTTCGACGGCAAATCGACACGCGAAAGAACGGATCGAGTGAGGGAATCGTATATCGTTTTTCGCGATACTTTTCATTTCGAGCTAAGGATATTCGACTAGTCGATATTTGCGATTAGTTTTGATTAAAAAGGGGGAACGTGTGAAAATTGCAGTTTTTGGGTTGTTAAATTTGATTATTGGTAAGTTTACGAGTTTACTTGGAAAAAATCGCGTTAAAACTTATTTTAGAGAAATACGGTGTAAAATGCATGTTATTTATAGTGAATTGTATATAACTTGTGGAAAACGGATCAAAATCTTCTATACTCAGACCAATTTGGCATAACACCCTTAACGGGATTTCCCAGCGTAACAGCTAAGAAACTTTTTCGTTCTACAAACATTTCTTACGAAACACTGCGTTCCATAATCATTACTCTTCATTTACCTTGAAGAATTCGTACACATAGAAAACAGTTTTGGCAAATGTAGTACTTTTACTAAATGTCACAATTAAGTGCATTTCAGTTTAAAAAACCACAAATTTTGCTGATCGGTTATTTTTCAGAAAAGTTTGGAAATCGTTAAAGAAACTTTTATATTATTAAATTGCCAATTAGTTTACTATAAAGTTTAACCAGATTTTTTCATCACTGTATACTAATTGCCTAGCATATGGTAAAATATTTATAAAAAAGATAAAATATGGAGAAATCAATTTCTCAACTACACAAAGGTCTCGTCAGCAATTTGCCCCGGCAGCCTCGTTCTATTGACAAACATATTACTGCAAGCTGTTAACGGCGGACAGTAATTTTTAATCTATTAGACAAGCGTGAAGATGGGTGTTCGATGGTAATAGATCGATGGTAAAAGCTGGTCAACAGCGACAAGATAGGCCATCGCGTGGATATGCGTGCATTTATGGCTGTGCAAAATACATGCGGCAAAGGGCGGTTCAATGAACGTAGATAACGCGTCGCTATTGCGGAGTGCGCGTAAATGTATGCACCCGCGCAGAGTATACACGCTAAGTGCGTTTGTTTGCATACGAACCCAGACGACGGGCTGACACGGTATTGTATGTTAACAGACCGAATCGACACCACTTTTTACTCGTTCAACACCGAGCGAATCGTTATTCCACTTTCGCCTCTCAAAAATCAAAATAGCGTTTTGATTTTGAGAGGCGACATTTTGAGAGAAAATTGGGAAAAAGACATATAGGAGGTACCATAAATGAAGTAAAAGTGCATGTTGAATATGTTCAGTAGAAGCACTTACGTATAATGCGACAGACATTGGGGTATTGCACATTTTTGTAAATTTTTGTAAACTAGACATTTTTGAACAACTTAGAGAGACTGGAAGTCCAAAATGACGAAAATTTGGAATTCGTGATTTTTGAGCATATTTTTATAAAAAGTAATAAAAAACCAATTTTTCAGTACTTTTCCTGCAAATCGGATTGTAAGTGAGGATGAGGTTTACAATTAACTTAATTTTCTGTGTTACATCAAACTGACACGATCGGAAATGTTCCAAAATTGAACAATTTTTATAAATAACCTGTACCTTACAGTTTTAGAATTCGCCACTTACAAAGCCTCTCAAACGTAACCGAATTTACCGAAGTTTCATTTTCAATAACGAAACGAGGTTCGACGTTTTTATCACCCTCCGGGCTTCGTTACACCTGTATCGGAGTCTGCGAAAAACGAGCGCGAGATTATTCCCATTTCCCAAAAGTTCGCCCTGTAATTTACCAGCAGTCATACTCGAATTTTACACCGCTCGAATTTCGTAATGCAAACTCGTTATTTCCTCGTCGAATCCCTCAATTCGTTCAGCTCGCATTTCCTTTCGAGCGAAGCTTCCCTTTTCCGTACCCATTTTTCTAATTTTTCAAATCAATTATTATTTCTTTCCATTTTCGTCATATTACATCCGGCAAACAGTTTCTCAAAATGACTCGTTTTCGTAAATATCTCGTGTTTGCGATATTGCGTAACGTTTGCAAACATCAAACACGAATGTGTATATTTTATTACAAGAGGTCTCCAGCAGCTTTCCCATTCTTTTCTTTTCTCGACACACGAACAAATGCCATTCACAAACAGTGTACTTCGAACTTCGCAAACTCGATCGGCGTACACTCGATTTTCATCTATTTTCAACTGCGTCTGCGCGGGGTTCTCGTTGAATGCTCTTTTCGTATGCTAATAAGATTTCGCGACGGAAGATTCAAGCCCGGGCAAATTAAATCGGACTGACAAGCAAAAACACGGGACGGCACGCTAAACGTCCTCTTTGACGGATTTTATTTGCTAAGTATGACGCTCAGTTAGTTATTAGCCAGCTCTGCTTGAACAGTGTATCGAGTGAACGTTGTCAAGTAATTGCAGGAAAACGAAGAGGAAGAGTTCTCGAACTAACTTTCCGACGTAACCTAAAATGTATTACACGGAAATAGAAGTGAAAAACCTGATAAATTTTACATAAATAAAACTTGATATAATAAAAATATTTTAGAAAATGATATAATAAAAAAATTAAAAGCCAGTGCCGTTTGAAAAAAAGTATTAATTTAGCCCATTTTAATACTTTGCGACATAAATACTTGAAAAGGGTAAAATTCACCCAATGTCGATAATGTAGAAATCAAGAGTTTGTCCCTTTTTAAGAAAAAGCAGGAAAAGGGAAATTGTTTTTTTACCGCTATGTTTGTTAGTAAAGAACGACTTGATTTTGATAAATCAACAAAGTAACAAATGTAAAAAAATGTTCGTAGCTATGAGTCACCTTTGTCGCAGCCATCGAGGGGCTTAAGTGCTTAAACTCGGTGCTTTTAATGCGAAATTTATAAACATACGGCTTTCGAGAGGCGTCGGCTAAATTTGCGCGCAAAAAATTGACATGTGTCGTTTTTCCAGCTTACGTCGGTGATACGAGTGGACGGGCGTTAAATACGAGTAATCGATGCAAGCCATCGACCCATATTTAAATAACGATACTTGTCATCGGGGGTCCGTTCAGATTATTGTAACTTATGCTTTTTTCGTCGCGTTTCCAGGAAGGTGTATCAGCGCTTCGCGTATGGAAAAAACGTCTTTTTTATGGCGGATAAACAACCACTCCTCTTCATAGATATGTAGAGATATTCTAAGCACAAACACCGTTGATGGAATACTCAGTTTCACGTCAAATAAATAATTTGCTGTCAGTATACCAACAATTTATTCGTTACATTTGTAGATACACTGTTTATGCATTGCAAGTAAAATTGAAAAATAAAAATTTCTCATATTTCCCCGAACATTCTCACAGCTGTCGATTTTATGATATCCTGAATATTTCCGTTGATAAATGAAAATGTTCTGAATTTGAACTTTCAATTTATTTAGGACATTTAACCTCAGGAGAAAAATGCTCGTAAAAAGAAATCTAACATTGAAATATCCTCGAAAATGACTTTCTTAAAAATGATTTTCTGCCTCTGAACCCTTCTTGAAATTATTTACAGTATACTTCGCAAGACAAATTTATATTCCATTAAAATTCCTCAAGCATTTCCGCTAACTCGTCAAAATGCGACACGCATAAATTGTTCAAAACCCAGACGACGCGCGAACTCGATACACTCGCGCCTCGCGCGATCGAGTTCGGCGCAAAAATTTGCGCAAAATAATGCTTCCATTATTTAAACATCCCTCGTGCGTTCGTTCGTGAAAAACGCGCACGTTCGGACTGATGTTTAATAAATCAAAAGTTCATTCGTCCGCGGCGCATCCAGCGCGAGTAATAAAATCAATCAGAATGCGTGCCGGATGTACCCGTGGCCTCGTTATTGATGCTGAAAATGCGCCGAGGATTGTTGTGCAGGTTTCAATTTGACGCGCGCAAACCCATCTTGAATTATGGACACTTCGTCATTCGTGCTCGAAGGTAATTAAGTTACTCCTTGAGAGGCACCTCAGACAGTCGGTGAATAATTTCCGCAGCGTCAGTTGCGGAAAACTCGACTATCCCACGCGGAAATGCATTTTCGAGAGGGAAATGCATGTTCGATAGGCTGATTTCGACTTGGCTGCGAAACGCGAAAAAGATTTCTTCGGCAAGTAGAACGAGTCAACGCTTGGTCGAACAACGCTTCCAAGATCGATAAAGCGTTTAGAATATTTTACATCGACGTACAAAAATTAAATACGTGGAACTGAAGATTTAAAATATAGTAAATTAATTATTATAACAAAATTATAATAAATAATACATTATTTTTATTTATTGTTTCACTGCGAGCCGCAGTCATTTTGGTTAATTATGAGAAATCTTATTATTTATAATAAGATTCCTCATAAGTAGAATTCTAATTACAGCTAACGCGAAATATTAGTCGTTGAAATTAATTAATATAATAATAATAAATATATAACAATAAATTAAATAAAAAATCTACGATTTAACAATGTCTACGGAAATTGATTTTAAATGGTATTTTATTATTATAAGTCTGGAGATTTATCATCATGTTAATGTGAACTTCAATTCGTATTTAATTTCGCACGAATAATTGTTACTTTTAGACATATTCCGTTGTACCCAATCGTACACAATAGAGCAATCGAAAGTACGTCGCATTATTACAAAGAACCGCACACCCAGAGTTAATTAAATCCCGCATAATTAATGTTATTGCAAATTCTTTCGGTTTGTTAATAATTGAAACGTAATTGCGCTGCGAAAAAAAACGAATAAATCGAGTTATCGAAAAAAAGGTGAACCCAACTGCACCGCCGAGTTCGGCGGAATAAATCAAATTACCGAGCGTTTCGTGGAAATTAATTTGTCCGCGATACACGCGGCGTGAGTGAATCGCCGGATAACGAGCGCTGAACTTTTGATCTTGACTTTTGTCTTGCGCGCCGCCCGGAGTAACTGCATTATTGCATTTTTCGCGGCGTCCCTAAGGTCAGCCGGCCAACTTTCCGACGTCAGGTCACGTGTCGGCGAAGCCTGAATTATTGCGTGCGGTTAATCGCGCGATTACGTTACGCGCCGCGGGCGGCCGAATCGTTATTCTCAATGGCAAAAACAACTTACGCGAACGCGCGGAATCTTGGCGGCGTTTATGGTAAATCTGCGGCTGAATTAGGGATGCAAGCTGAGACAAAAAAAAGTTGAGAATAACTTGATCATGGAGCGACGAGAAGAAAACTTTAATTAAAGTGTGAAAAATGAAGTAGATTTGTTGCGCTTTTTTACAGGGAAAAAATTGAACTGTTACTTTTTCTCTGTGGGAAGTGGATAAATCAACGGGGATTACAATGTACGATGGATTTTTGTAAGGATTGCGATGAGGGAAAACGGAGAAAATTTGAGTTGAATATTGTTATTGAAATCTGGAATTTCAATAACACTGCGTGGGTGATTAACTTCTATTGAAAGGGTGGAAATTAATGAAAAGGGGGTGTGAAAATCGTAAGACGACACGTGAGAGATTGAAAAAGATAGAGTAAAAGAGTTGTGACACTTGGCAATAATTATTGAAAGTTGAATGTTTGAAACTGTTTTATTATGTTTCATGCATTTCACGGTATTTTTAAAGCTGAGGAATATGCGGTAAAAGGATTTGAATAGAGACAGAAGAAAGCGGATTTCGGAAAATATACTGTGTTCAGAGCAATAGGATTGTTTGAAAGGATTATTTTCTTGGTATCAAGTAATATTTCTTGAGTCGATTCGAATAATCGTAGAATAAAGATTTTTCTTACTCAGCTTATATATTTGCATAGAAAACGGGAGACGTTTCTTTAAGGTAGTTCGTTCATTAAGTTAAAATAATAAGAATTCGATGAAACCTTAAATCTGGTTTATTTCGAGACTACTATTTGATTTGCCAAATTCCCAAGCATTTCGACTACATAGAAGCCGAGATATTAGACCCTAAAATTGTCCACAGTTCCCAAAATTTAAAACCTTCTCTTCACGTCACAAACCCTCTTCAACCCCAAAATGTATTCCAACTCACGTTTTAGATTCCCTAAAAACGCCCCTCCCTTTCTCACCACTTACCCTCGCCAAACAAAATCACGCCCCGCAAAACAGCGCGCGACAAAATCAACAACAATACCGTCGAAATGTGCGAACGGCAACTCGGCCGCGGTTTTAATTGCAAGACGTTTAATTCCCGTCGGAGGAGATAATTCGGGTTCGTGCCGGAGCACAATTGGTCACGTCGAATCGCACAAAGGAACGGTTCATTTTGAGTCGGCCGGCTTGCACATATATTTGAGCCGTTGTCATAAGGTCGCTCGCTTGCGCCCGTTCGAACTCCGTTATCAGGAGGTCACGGCACTACACAGCCCTTTCAAAGCAAAGCTTCCTATCTCGCTGCCTTTCCCTCTGTCGTTAACCCCTCCGTAGCCGCGGCCCTGAATAAACACGATATTCGCACATCCTATAAACTATAAAGGCTCCCTGTAAATTGGCCCTAAAAATACATTGTGTCCGATTGACGACCGCGTTTTTTCGCCACGATAAGAACGACTGGAATCGACTTGCTCAACGTGCAAATTAAAGCAAAATAACAGTTTCACTCGCGGTTCAATACGCCGACATTACCATTGTTTAGCTAAATGAGGGTGGGAAATGGGAGAAATGGGAGGGTGAAAAGGATCCCCAGAGGATGAGTGTTAATTCGATATGGAATCGATGTGAAAATTGGATTGAGTCGTGGTGCAGAGTCGTATGGAGGTTGAGTCGTTGTGGAAATGTTTTATTTGATACTGAGGATTGGTTGTGAGGATTGAGAAATGAACTTATATCAGGTTTAGAAATGGGCCTACATTAGGTTTAGAAGTCAACCTATATCAAAAGAATAATAAAATAGTGAACTTAAAGCAATAGGAGATTTGAGGACAATTCAAATCTCCAACGATTACATAATTCATGACTAATGAACTATCGAATCAATATTGAAGCTGTAATGGATCTCCAATATCGAATTATGAAAAACGAGTCAATACTGGAACGAAAATGGAAAAATTAATTCAACGTTTTGAAGAATATTCCTACGTTCCAGAATTTGTTGACAATAATTTTCTTTTAAATATATCATCCAGGGAAAACGTTGACATTATCTGGATCGTTCGACGTTGTCTCTAATTATCGTTATCATCGTAACACTAATAGTTATTATTATCGTCGTCGTTTCCTTTTTCGGACTTGAATAACACGCGACACAGAGCCACGCAAACGCTTTTCATTAGACATAATACGCATTTGTCTTTGTCCTAATGAGTTAAAGCTCACACTGTTGAATTATAGTTTAGTGTCACAGCAACGTGCTGTTTCCCGCGAGCGTCGATGCTGCAACGCACCGCTGTATCGTACGAAGCTTCACCGCAATTTATCTAGGGGGCGCATTTTTCGTGTCGCTCGGAAGCGAAATTTATAATCAAGTTACGCCGCAAATATCAACAGACAAGTGCGGATGTGCGGCGACAAACTGGTTTACATCGCAATAAAGCCGGCCGAAACAAAAAGCATACGTTCGGGTTATCGATTCGGGTATTTCAAGCGGTTCCAGTCTGACGAGTCAAAGCCCGGAGAACGACAGATTTCTGGATTTCTGAACTCGGCTTTTTCATCAGCGTTGCATTGTGCTCGGTTTGCAGTTACGAAAAATAATAACAAATTAACCCGGCTGAGGAACAGACGGGAGTTATCGGCGTGTCACGAGCGTAACATTTGCGTATCAAACGTGCCTCGCAATTTAACCGAGCCCTTTTTGTTGAAAACAACGACGAATAAAAATGTAATTTCATATGCCAGGGTTTCAATGAAACATCGGCGAAACTTTATTATTCGTTCTCGGGGAGATCGCGTCGGTTGAATGTATTAACGGGGTGAGTGGAAATTAAAAGGGACGATAAAATTTCGTTTAATCAATTGACAAAATCAGTTACGTGGGTTGCGTCAAACTGCAAAAATCAGTTACGTCTGGCGATAATGTCAGTTTAAATGCACGATTCGGTTGTTCAGGCTCGTCAGTCAGAATGGGAGATTTTCGCTTGTATAATAGTTCCGGGTAAATATGATCGCTGTTATGGAAACGCTGTGTACATCGAATTATTGCACACAAGTTGTGGAATTACATCACAGTTCTTGATGCAAGAAAAATAAGTTATTTCGATTATAATAAAATTGTTTATAGTTCAAATTTTTGTTGCTATTCTGAATTAAAAAGTTTTAGGTTTTGCCAAATTATTTTTGTTCAACCAGAACTCTGATAAGTGGAATGATATCGTGGTTTTTCTGATTTATCTTTCATTTTTCTAAAACGCTGCTTACGATTTTTCATCGTTCGATAAAGCAGTGTAATGGAAAAAATCAATCGAACAGTCGTCAAATCTTCGTCGAGTAGACAGTCGGTTTGACGACCTCATAACGGACATAAAAGTTGATGGCTGCGGTTGTTCGTCCGAAGCGAAGCGTAAGACGATGTTTGACATCGCGGCATTGATGTAACGGCGCGGAGTTTATGACAACGCCCTCTGTCGGTCGGACGGTTCGCGAATGCTCCCGCGGCGGTATCCGCGCCTCCCCTGCGCGTCTGGCAGCGGTCGAACCAGACGGCAACAACGTCGTTTGACTTCGTCGTCAGCCGGCAGGGTACAACCTCGCCGTGTACACGGATATACGAAGTGCGCAGGCTGCGCTACCGACGATGCGACTGGTTGCTGATGTATTACGGATTACTACTACCAAAATCGCACTTTTAACAGATTTTATATACGCAAAGATGTCAATTTTTTTCTTTAATTCTGATTTTCAAATGTTTCACATTTTTTTGATTTTAAAATTTTTTTGTGTATTTCCCAAAAATTTATAATTTTTATGATTTTCAAATTTTTTTATTTTTTGTAATTGTCAAAATTTTCACATTTTTATAACTTTCAAATTTAAAAAATTTGTGTAATTCTCAAAATTTTCATTTTTTTATAACTTTGTACATTTTTTAATTTTTATAAATGTTACATTTGTCCATTTTTATAAACGTGTTTTAATTTTTGTAATTAACAATTTGTTTTAATTTCTTTAGTTTATTTAATTATTTATAATTTTCAAAACGGTTAAATTTTTATAATATTCACAATTTTTAATTTTTGTAATTGTTAAATGTTACATTTTTCAATTGATTAAATATGTTTCAATTTTTGAAATTTACTAACATTTTTTATTTTTGTAATTTAAAACATTTTTTCTTTTTTAAACTTATCTTTTTTACTTCAATTCTTCAACTTCAAAACATGTTTTAATGTTGAAATTGCTTACTCATTATTTTTTCAAATTTTACAAAATTTGAATTTTTTTATTTTTCAAAGGTTTTGCATCTTGAAATGAGATGTAATTAAATATGTAATATATATCGTTTTCGCTGTAATTTTCGAAATATATTATTTAGTGAGATTGTACTGAGATTGCAAGATAGGTACACTGAGAAAAAAAAGAGTAAACACAACTCGATTTTCGAGTTGTAATAGAGTAAAAGTTGATCCAACTCCAATAATAGTTATTTTCAGTAGTTTCGAATAAAAACAACTAAGGTCAGAGTTGTTTTTACTCTTTTCTGAGTTGTGTTTACTTTATTTCTGAGT
>JABFPB010001321.1:0-26075 GCA_022817645.1 Ceratoteleas bidentatus | reverse complement strand
ATGGCCGAATCAATATGGCGGACCAAAAAATATCTTTCGCTCATTTCTACCCAAAATTTGTGTTTCTTGGTAATACTCACATTTAGTCAGCGATTCCGTCGGGACAAAGGTTCAAATAATAGCCTGTAGAAATGTTTCTCATGCGCGGATTGAGAAACCCTTTTAACACAATATACTAGACACTTGTACCTTTCAGAAAATGCAATTAAAAAAAATCGATTTTTTCAAACTTCTCGATGAGAACCTCCCCTTAATCAACGTTCCCTGAGGATCTATCTTTATTTCTCTCTAAAGCACAATGATCAATTCTAAACCCATTGTATGTTTCTAGAAATGTGTTATTTATCCCAAACTAGCCATTACTATTTTAGAAACCACGCAGAAGTTCCGGCAGCTGAAGAAGTCAGTTCACGCGGTGTTGATGAGTTCCCTCGAGAAGGCTATTTGGAACTGGATGGACACCTATCCGCACGAGTTTTCGGACCTGCAGAAGCAACCCAACGAGGACCTTGGTAAAGCCTGTGGCGAGCTATTTGATGTTTTGGACTCCTGCACTGACAACAAGAAAGGTCGCGTCGCCATTTTCTGGCCTGTGCAAATCATGTTGCTAATCCTGTCGCCAATGGTCTTGGAGGAAATAGTGAACGCCGATTCCGGAGCACCCTGCTCGCCGAAGCACTCGAAAAAGAAGTCCTTCATTGACAGCGTGAAGAAAGGACTGGGCATGCACGGTGGTTCCAGTCGACAGCTGATGGAAGCAGCGGTGGTCACCTGTGTGAAGCTCTGCAAGTCGTCAACTTATATCAACAACTTGGATTCGAACAACGTCACGTTCACCCTGGTGCAGCACGTGATGAGCGACGTGACGTCCTTGCTGTTTAACCCCTCGAAGCCGTTTTCACGTGGCCAAAACTACGTCGCCCAAGACATCGACTTGTTGATCGACTGTTTCGTTAGCTGCTTTCGCATCAAGCCCCACAACAACGAAGTATTCAGAGTATGCCTGAACCTGAACTCACCGTCAATGTACCAGTTCGTTCTCATCAGTTCACTTTATAAGTGAGTGAAGGATTAGTAGAAGTAAAATGGGGGAAAGTAAACTCCCAGGAGTTTTAAAGTTTTGTTTAATCATGTATTAAATATATGTTATTATAGTATTTTATTTGTCACGACTAGACTGCGGATTGTATGCAACTCTTTTGCTACTCATAAAAAATGTTAAAACGTTTGTAAAATATGTGTAAAAAATGGACGGAGTCAAGTCAAAAACATTTAAATGGATATGCTAAAAAATGAATGTAGTATTTGATTGTAATCGAAATTTCAGAATTATCACTCAACCAAGACTGCCATGGTGGCCTCAGATAGAGTTGGTTTACTCTCGTAGTGCTGAGTTAAGGAATATGTTCACCGACACGCTGAACAAAGTAACTCAGAGTTACATATCCCACACGCCGTTGCGAATGATTCAAAGCCTGACGCTCAAAGGCAAAGAGCAAAACAAATACAAGGATCGCGCCGAAGAAATATCGAGTTACAGAAATCTTCTGCTGTGGATGGTCAAACTCATTCACGCCGATCCGATGTTAATGTTAAACGTAAGGCTTTATCAACGTAGCGATCACGAAAAAGTTTTCCCTTGGTATTTACATTGCGTCATCGACTGACGTGTGTTACGGTATTTCAGAACCAAGGCAAAGCTGGTCACGAAATACAAAGTTCCACATTGGAACTGATAAATGGATTAGTTTCTTTGGTGCATCAGCCAACGATGCCGGATATTGCACACGAAGCGATGGAAGCTTTGTTGGTTTTACATCATCCGGATAAGATCAAAGCGTGGAATCCGGAAGCGCCGATCAATACGTTTTGGGACGTCAGTTCGCAGGTGCTGTTCTCCATATCGCAGAAGCTAATTCAACACCAAATTGTAAATTACACGGACATTTTGAAGTGGATTCGCGAGATTTTGATTTACCGAAACATTTTCCTTTCGCAAAACAAGGATTACGCGAACGTCGGTAGTCAGATCAACATTTGTAAACAAGCGCACATTAAACTCGAGGTTTGTTCCCTGAAATGATTATACACTGTGAAAAATATTCTATGAAAGAATTCCAGTAAATTTTACCATATCATATAGGAGTCGTGACGTATCGTATCCCATTTGGACAAATTTATTATATCTTCAAAGGAGACATTAATACAAGTTGCAGTAAATTTTAATATATCATCTGGGAAAAATTCTTCGAAGTGATACTAGTTTTGTTCAGATTAGAAAGGATACCTCGCGATTCCTAAATGATATGGTAAAATTTACTCAAACCTTTTTCTCAGTGTAGCAGTTTCTTGAGGAATCATTAATGATGTTAACGAAGGACTTTTTTAAATGGCAGGTTGTATTCTTTATGTATCTGTGGAGTGTAGACATCGAAGCAGTCCTGATATCGATGTCCTGTTTTGCCTTGCTATGCGAGGAAGCGGAGATTCGTTGCGGCAGTGATGAAGTTGCCGTAACGTGTTTGCTGCCCAATTATCATTTATATATGGAGCTTTCACAAGCTTCCAGCGTTTTAAACACTGGTACTTATTTTAAGTTATTTTATTTATAAATGAGAATAAACGACAAAGCAGTTTATCTGAACGTCGATTTTGTAACTGTATTAAATGTATGGAATTTAATTTCTTTTGTGATTTTCAGCCAGTGGAGACACTAAAATTTGTTATTACGAGCAAAGTCAAGGTAATGACTTATAAATACTAACTAATGTAATGTTGTTAGTGTTTTGCACCAAAGCAAATTATATTCCTTTCTTTTGCAGGCAGAGCAGCTTTGCAGAAACGTATAATGACTCTTTTGCGAAAAATCGAGCATTGTGTCAATGGCGTACAGCTTGTAAGACATCAACAAACTACTCTATTAAAAAAAATTCTTTGTTTTATATTATACTTAAAGAAACTTCTCGTATAAAACGATGATAAAATGAGATTTTCCTTCTTTACCTCACTTTTTATATCAGTTCCCAACACTTGGATAGAGTTGCAGTAAAAAATATACTAAAGAAGAGATACTTTAGAAGAAACTATAGTTTAAAGAAGAATTTAAAAAATATGACATTTCGTCATATTTTTCTAGTAATTTTTCAGGCTGTGACTTATATCATTGTCTTCCCACAGGCATGGGAAGAAACCTTCCGCAACTGGGAAGTCATGTCCCGCCAACTGTCAAATTACCCGAAAACAAAGACGGACGACGGTCAAGTCGAGTCCTTTTACCGTAGCGCCGGAAAGCGTCGAGCGTCCCATCAAAACGTGGAACACGAACTAGACGAACAAATCAATGAATGGGCATACATGACCGGGTTCCTTTGTGCATTAGGTGGAGTTTGTCTGCAAAGAAAGTCTCCCAGTCGGCCAATGTCAGGCATGCCAACATTCTCCGAACCGAAGAAAGGTTCCTCCAAGCAAGACTCTGTATCCAATCTGGCCAACCCTAGCCAAGATGTACAATACTGTCCCGTAACCCAATTCGTTTTTAATCTTCTGCGGTTGCTGATCTGCAACAACGAGAAGCTCGGTCCGCAGATTCAAAAACACGTGAAAGAACTGGTGGGTCATGAAATGAGCTCGGCCCTCTACCCCATCTTGTTTGACCAAATCAAAAGCATCGTAGACAAGTTTTTTGACCAACAAGGTCAAGTCATCGTCATGGATGTAAATACTCAATTCATTGAGCACACCATCATTATCATGAAAAATGTCCTGGACTCAAAAACCGACGAGCCTTCGGAGTACCTCGGCATGACAAGCATCGAGGGTATGACCTTGGCAATTGTGCGATACGTGCGCCACCTCGATATGACCGCTAGCTCGTGTCATATCAAAACTAAACTGTGCCAGCTCGTGGAAGTTATGATGAAACGCAGAGACGACCTAGCGTTTCGTCAGGAAATGAAATTTCGCAACAAACTGGTCGAATATCTCACCGATTGGGTGATGGGCACCGCTCATCATATAGCACCACCTGGTGGTTCGGACGGGACAGGCACTAAGTAATAACTTTATATGAATACTTTATCGTGATACGATTAGTAATGATCGAGGAGGGGATTACTGTGTTGTTTTTTATTAAGACATTTGTTTTCTAGCAATAATTCCCGGGACTTGGACCAAGCTTGTATGGCAGCGGTGGGGGCGTTGTTGCGAGGATTACCGCTTCAGCCGGAAGAGTCTGACAGGGGAGATTTGATGGAAGCAAAGTCCCAGCTGTTTCTTAAGTACTTCACTCTGTTCATGAACTTGCTGAACGACTGCAACGACGCGGTAGAAGATGAAAAGGAAGCTGTGGCGAGACAACGTATTGCTGCTGCGAAGCTATCGACTTTGCGCAACGCTACGATTCAAGCTATGAGCAACTTGTTAAGCGCCAACATTGATAGTGGATTGATGCATTCAATCGGTAATAACATTTACAAAAATTACCAAAAATTGTTGAATTCCAAAACTAGAATTCAGTTATGCTTACACTGTTGCTCAAATATCTTTTTCAGGCTTAGGTTACAACCAAGACTTACAAACCCGTGCAGCTTTTATGGAAGTGCTGACCAAAATCTTGCAGCAGGGTACCGAATTCGACACTCTCGCGGAAACGGTGTTAGCCGATCGGTTCGAGCAGCTTGTTCAGCTGGTCACCATGATTAGCGACAAAGGCGAGTTACCCATAGCAATGGCTTTAGCAAACGTGGTGACAACAAATCAGATGGATGAACTAGCCAGAGTATTCGTGACGCTATTCGACGCCAAACATTTGCTTTCGCCACTTCTCTGGAACATGTTTTACCGAGAAGTCGAAGTATCTGACTGTATGCAAACTCTGTTCCGTGGCAACAGCCTGGGTAGCAAAATAATGGCGTTTTGCTTCAAAATATATGGGGCCAGTTACCTCCAGAACCTTTTGGAACCTATGATTAGGCCGCTTCTCAGCGACCCTACTACTGGTTTTGAAGTCGATAGCGCGAGAATCGACGCGAACGAGGACATCGAGCAAAACGGACGGAACTTGATAGCTCTGACACAAAAAGTTTTCGACGCCATCGTCTCTTCCGCTGACAAATTTCCTGTCCAACTGAGATCAATGTGTCATTGTTTGTATCAGGTACTGAGCAAACGGTTCCCCCAATGTCCACAGAGCAACATCAGCGCTGTTGGGACGGTGATTTTCCTGCGGTTCATAAATCCTGCGATCGTTTCGCCTCAAGAAATGGGTATTATCAATAAACCGGTGCCACCTCAAGTTAAGAGAGGGTTAATGTTGATGTCGAAAATACTACAGAACATTGCGAATCATGTGGAATTCAGCAAGGAACAACACATGTTACCGTTCAATGACTTTTTGCGGGTACATTTCGAAATAGCGAGAAGGTTCTTCATTCAGATAGCGTCAGATTGCGAAACCGTGGACCAAGCGAGTCACCCGATGTCCTTTGTGTCGGATGCAAATGTATTAGCGTTGCACAGATTGCTTTGGAATCATCAAGAGCGTATTGGAGATTATTTGAGTAGCAGCAGGGACCATAAGGCTGTGGGTAGAAGACCATTTGATAAAATGGCTACTTTGTTGGCTTATCTAGGACCACCTGAGCACAAACCTGTGGATTCTCAGTAAGTTAAATTAATGTAGTCGGACATCGAGGCTTCTAGGACATTCCTAATTCGAACTTAATGCATACAAAATTGTTTCAGTTTACTGTTTTCTTCATCGTATGCCCGATGGTCGAGTATCGACATGTCATCGACGAATTTTGAAGAAATAATGGTGAAGCATAATATGCACGAAAAAGAAGAATTTAAGAGTATCAAAAGTTCGAACATCTTTTACCAAGCTGGAACAAGTAAACAAGGATATCCTGTGTTCTATTATATTGCGCGACGGTACAAGTAAGTAACTTTCAGCACCCCTAATAATACTGATACACTGATATTATGCTCACCATACATGTCTCGTATGTTATAGAATCGGAGAAACTAACGGAGATCTACTAATATATCATGTAATCCTGACACTGAAACCATTCTGTCATGCACCCTTCGAGCTCGTGCTGGATTTCACACACACATGTACGGACAACCGCTTTCGAACCGAATTCCTTCAAAAGTGGTTTCACGTTCTCCCCGAAGTAGCATACGAAAATATCCACGCCGCTTACATCTACAACTGTAACAGTTGGGTTCGCGAGTACACTAAATTCCACGACAGAGTGATGGCCCCGTTGAAGGGCAACCGTAAAATAATCTTCATTGACAGCGCGAATCGATTAAACGAGCTCATCGACCCCGAGCAACAGAAACTGCCAGGAGCCACTTTGTCTCTTGACGAAGACCTCAAGGTCTTTACGAGCGCCTTGAAACTGTCGCACAAAGACACGAAAGTATCCATCAAAGTCGGGCCCACCGCCATTCAGATCACTTCTGCCGAAAAATGCAAAGTACTCTCGCATTCCGTACTTCTGAACGATGTGTATTACGCCTCCGAAATCGAAGAAGTCTGCCTGGTCGACGATAACCAGTTCACTCTCACGATTTCTAACGAAGCTGGACCGTTATCCTTCATCCACAATGACTGCGACAATATCGTCCAAGCAATCATCCACATAAGAAACCGGTGGGAGCTCTCCCAACCAGACACCATGTCGGTGCACCCGAAAATTCGGCCGAAAGACGTCCCAGGAACTCTTCTGAACATGGCGCTACTCAACCTTGGGAGCTCGGACCCAAATCTGCGAACTGCTGCATACAACCAACTATGCGCTCTAACCGCCACATTCGACTTAAAAATCGAGGGACAGCTCTTGGAGACTTCTGGACTCTGCATCCCCTCCAACAACACCATCTTCATCAAACACTTAAGCGAGACCTTAGCCGCGAATGACCCTCACTTGACCCTCGAGTTTCTCGAGGAGTGCATTCAAGGCTTCCGCGCGTCGACCATCGAACTGAAGCATCTGTGTCTGGAGTACATGACCCCCTGGCTGAACAATCTGGTTCGCTTCCACAAGCCCAATGATGAGGGTGGCAAGCGTCAGAAACAAGTCATCCAGATTCTGGAGAAGCTTATCACTCTAACGATAGACGAGGTGGAAATGTACCCAAGCATCCAAGCGAAAATCTGGAGCACCATTGGCAGACTTCCGGAGCTAATTGACACGGTTCTGGACAACTTCATACAGCGAAGTGTCCGTTACGGACTCGGCTCACCCATGGTTGAGATCATGGCTGACACCGCCGTAGCTTTGGCCTCTGGGAACGTGCAGTTGGTCGCAAAGAAGGTCATTAGCAGATTGTGTCGGGTCGTAGACAAGACCTGCACTTCTCCGACTTCTTTGCTGGAGCAACACATGATGTGGGACGACATCGCGATCCTCGCGAGGTACTTACTCATGTTGTCCTTCAACAACTGCCTGGACGTTGGGAAGCATCTTCCCTACCTGTTCCACACGGTGACCTTCCTCGTCTGCTCTGGAAGTCTGAGCATGCGCGCATCCACTCACGGTCTCGTGATCAACATTATACATTCGTTATGCACCTGCAGTTCGCCTTCTTTCTCGGAAGACACACTTCGGGTTCTGCGAATGAGCCTCGACGAGTTTTCCCTGCCGAAATTCTATTTATTGTTCGGAATAAGTAAAGTAAAATCGGCCGCAGTAACGGCATTCAGACAAAGCTATCGCCACTCGAACGAAAAGTGGTTTGGGAATGAGAGGAACACTTATCTAGCTCAGGACAGAGAGAGACTGTCTTTGACGAGTTTGGAAGTGATCACAGACGCTTTGCTGGAAATAATGGAGGCTTGCATGAGGGACATCCCGAAGTGCGATTGGTTGAGGACGTGGACTTCGCTGGCGAAAAGTTTCGCGTTCTGCTTCAATCCTGCACTGCAGCCTCGAGCACTTATAGTGTTTGGATGCATTAGTAAGAGTATCACCGACCAGGATATAATGCAGCTTTTGAGGATTCTGGTAAAAGCGCTGGAGAGCTTCAATGATATCGTATTGTTGGAAGCGATTGTTATGTGTCTTACTAGATTGCAGCCATTATTAAGACCGGTACTTACTGTTAAGATTATTTCCGTATGATAAGAGAAGTTGATGAAAGTAACCAATCTAACGATTTTCGTAGGAATCGCCGATACACCAATATTTGTTTTGGGTTGCCACTTCGGTGCTTCAGTTAGATGAGGCATCACTCTATGCATCAGGATTAGCCCTCCTCGAGCAAAATTTACACACACTTGATTCGCAAGGAACGTTTGATGATAAGGTAGTGTGTCTATTTTTTTTCTACCAATATTCAGTAGGAATAACTGAAAAACAATCATGTCTGGTAATTTTAATTATATACCATCTGCAGACATTGGAACGCGTAATGATGACGACTAGAGAACCATTGGAATGGCACTTCAAGCAATTAGATCATGCAGTTGGTCTTTCTTTCAAGTCTAATTTCCACTTTGCTCTGGTTGGCCACCTTCTGAAAGGATTCCGACATCCTACACCAACAACAGTCACCAGAACTGCACGCGTTCTCACAATGTTACTTGCCATAGTGGCAAAACCTCTTCGGAGAGACAAGTTTGAAGTGACACCAGAAAGTGTTGCATATTTGGCTGGTAAACATTTTTGTTTCTATTTTATTTCGATTTTCATTCGACTATCAATGAATTCTGCTATTGTATAAGTATTCGTCATTTCAGCTTTAGTGTCAGTGTCGGAAGAAGTCAGAAGTCGTTGTCACATAAGACATTCTCCTGGCAGGAACACCAATGAATCCGAACCCACGGATTTTATAGATACTTTGTTGCCAAATATAATGGTATGAAACAAATGAAATGAAGGTTTACCTGTATTAATGAAATTATCTGAATGACTACACTGAGAAAACTAGATAGTGATTTCCGCCTAAATCGCCATCTAGATGGCGACCAACGCCATTTAAATTATATTATTGTTTTCAGGAAACGCCTTTTACAAGTGCAGGTAACCCCACGAATCGTCGGCAAAAATCCTGGGACCTTCTTGACCAGTCTGCCTTAACGCAGGCTAGACTATTAAAGCAACAACAACATCCTCCTAACCAGGTATTTTTTAATGGAGCAGATACCCCAAAGTTATTAAAACAATGTATCTAAAATGACCCAGTTTCACTGAGAAAAGAAATGAAGTTGAACAAAATTTTGATTATAATTTAAAATATGTGATCTGACTAAATATAAAATGTCTACAAAAATGATCTTGCAAAAATGTACAGTGAACAGTCAACTTTTTCGTTCTCCATTAAATCCAATGTCGTATTTGGTGTTCATTATATGTACTACACTACCTTGTATTAAATTTGGACCTACCAATGCCAGCATATAATAACAAGGCTTATATTCAAACTTGCAGTATCTCTAATCCATCACTGTATAACTGTTTCTCAAAAGTATTGCCTATTCGCGCATGGCATTTTCTCACAGTAACATTGATTCGCCATCCTCCTCTATGGTCTCACTATTTGTATTCCTTGAAGATGGCGCGCTCATGCAGTTGGAAATCCTACTGTAATTGTACTGCACGTTCATTGAGAAACATACATTGCTTTGTTTCTTCTTGTAATAAATTGTCTTACTTTCTCTATCCACAGGTAAACATGATAAATGTAAATGTGTTTTAAGTTTCAAGTAAGCGCTTGGTACCTTCCCATTGTAAATCTCTACGTTTAATTTCTTATCTTTGATTCTATGTATGATCGATGTTGCCTGCGTTTCCTGCCTGGGTTGTTATTCCGTAAATGTCACACCTATTATGTTATGATTACTTCGACCGTCCTATTGATGTCTGCGTGATTAACGAAGTCTGGCGGCATTTTATTTAAAACGCAGCGATCCTTCTCGGTGCCGTCAACTAAGGAATCTAAGCCAGTTGAAGCAACAGAGACTAAGGTAGTTATTATTTACAGCCTAAAATACTACTACTTTTGTTTTAAGAATTTATTGCTGATCATTTCTAATTTAATGCAGAACCGGAGTACACGAGTTAGTGTGAGTAACGAAAATAACGTACTCCTCGATCCAGACGTGCTGACAGACTTTTCCACACAGACCTTGGTTCTCACCGTTCTAGCAACTTTGGTGAAATATTGCACCGATGAAAACGAAACGCGCATCTTGTATGAATATTTAGCGGAAGCATCAGTCGTGTTTCCTAAAGTATTTCCAGTTATGTTAGTAGGATATTATATTTTATGTAGCATTTAAAAGCTGTTTCTCCGGTGTTAAAAACGTTATGTTTAATTGACTTAGAAATAATCTACTGGACGCCAAGATCAATAGCGTATTGTCATCGTGTCATGACCCGGCTATTTTGAGTTCAGTGCAAGCTATTATCCAAAATATGATTGCTTGCGAGGACACGAGTCAGCAACAGTTGCATTACTTGCAAAGCTGCGGATTTGGAGGACTTTGGCGATTCGCTGGTTCATACACAAAGGTGAACATTATATATTACTAAGTTATACACTATGTAAGCATCGATTATAGCGCCGAAATAACAGCGAAATTTAGATTTCTCCCGGAAGAACTTCCGGGAGAGTGCCGGATTTTTTTTATCTTGTTTATTGTTCTTTGTTTAGCAAAACCTCATTTTTTTCAACAAAAAATGTTGAACAAGAATTTGTGTCATAATATTAGAAATTGTATATGGTGTTTAAACACACCATTAATAAATTTCTTCAAACCTTTCCAGTGTAATCGTACTGCAGAATCAGCTGAGTTGTTCGTCAACTGTTTGGAAGCAATGGTAGAAACTTGTTTGCCTGTTGAGGATTATGATCATGGTGCCCATGGCGAACATACAACGGAACATGCTGTTCGGGCTTCGAGGAACAGTGCGGATTCGACCAATCTTTTAGCAGAATCGACTCTCGGCCGATCGAAGACTTCAAAATTACGTAATGCTTCGGAAGACAGCGAGGAAACGCGTAATTCCTCGGTCTCGCTTGACAGAAAAGAGTAGGAATAGTCAGAAATATATTCGTTCTTTCCAGTAAATGAAACCGTTGAAAATAAAGCAATTTTCATTTTAGATGGAGTCGAAAAAAGTCCAGCAAATATAACGACTCAAGTCGGAGCTGTGAGCAGTAAGACCACTTCAAAATAAGTGTTCAAAATCGCTATGATCAAAATGTTAGACAGATCAAAAATTGACTTACGAATTAATCTCGAAAGGTAAGTTCTCTCTGACGAAACTTTGGTTTACTTTTCATTGGAATGCTATCATTTTTCTTCCGTTTTAAGGTATCTCCGGACCTTTGTTACAACGTGTTACTACAGATATATGTACAAACATTAACTCAATGCCGTCCACTTCACGCGAAATCTACCGAAATAAAAGTCAGCGTGAATAGCTCACTTTCAAAATTCGATCTACTTAGACTTCGTAATATTGCTTCATCTATTTGTATTGCGTATTTCTCAACCACTGTTCTATAGACACAAATCAAAATGACGATCTTTATTGTTTATAAGAAACTGGTTATGGCGCAAAAATGGCATCCAGCCGTTTTAACCACAAATACTAAGATTGAAACGTTTAGCTAATATCAGTGAGACGTAATTATTCTCGGTTAGAAAATTAAAATATAAAATTTACGCAGTGTTTAAGGCACGCAGTATGTAATTGATCATGTAGCATAATTATTTGACGAAGTTCTAGAAGACTTTATTTTCTACGTCTGTAAAATTGGTTCGAATTTTAAATATGTAGACATAAACTTGCAATATTAATTTCGCAATATAAGTATGAAATACGAATCTTTGAATATCGTATTAAAGTCACATTGAGTCAAATGGTTTGTTAAAATTAGTCGTGTGCAAATTTAACGAATCTATAATGTAAGTGGCAGAAGTGCATTTCTGAATCAAGTAGGACCAGCTACTGGTTTTATGACTGAAAATCAGCAGAACTTTGACAATGAAAGTCATTTGCTATGGAGACGGACGAGTACACAAATATATCTTTGACGAATGCAGTAAAACGATCTAAGATGAGTTTTTAATAAGAATTAAAAGATTCGATGTAACTTACTAAAGTACAAAATGATAACCACTGAATACGTGCATGGTTCCAAACCATTAAAAATCAAAAATATCCTGGGGCAAATTCTATTTAGTGATCTGCGTAAAATTGCATAGTATACTATTTGGGATTTCTCAAAGGAAACACTTACGATTTTAATGCGTGTTTACATTACAAAATAATAACCTACTGTCTTTTATAATAGAAGAAACTTAATAAAATTATGTTTGAGCTTACTTTGATTTCAAGTGCTAACAATGGTTTACTAAGTTTATTTACCGCCAAACAGGGAGATTTTGTGCAAAATTTCCAAATGGTTTCTGCATTAACAATTTAGTTTGAGGTTCAGAAAGAGAAATTCTGGATGGGAGTTGCCTAATTTTAATGGCATCGTATAGCTTTATCGAAACAATTAATTTTGTCATTTCGAAATTGTTTTCGTACAACTTTTGGCTATTTTATGTAACTGAACAAAATCTCCCTGGATCTATACAGTCACTCCGTTTGACGGTATATATTTTAATCTTTATTTTGTTATACAAAATATATTTATTTTTCAACTTGTCATCTATGAAACAAAATGTTCATTCATTATTAAACGTTATAAGTTTTATACGAATTTAGCTCCTAATACGTTATTAAACATCACTAAATTGAATTTTTTATTCTGTATATAAAGTAGTTTAAAATTTCATGGGCAAAGGAGTTGATATAATAGAGGAAAAAACTTGTCAAGTTATAGACAGTTGTAGCAGTGTTTTAGTTTCAAAGCTACTATAAAAATTATATGGATAAAATGTTATTTAATGTAAACATGTACCAAAACTGTGACTAAGTAACGTGCTAATAACTCCACACAAGAAATGTCATTTCCATTTTTCTTAAGAAATTTGACATATGCTAACATTGCGTACGAAAGATTAAAATAGATTCAAATTATCATATTTTAATGAATAGATAATCTAGAGCGTATTTCAAACAAGAATGCTAGTAAAGACGTCTTGAAGCCTTTTCAATATATTTTAATAGTGAAATAACATTTTTTAATTTTTTTTTTTTAATTAAAGTCTTCCTTTTTGTACTCCACAATTATTAGTTATATCGACATTGTTCAAAGTACGACATATGAACAAAAAAAGAATAAAGATCTAAATTTACGATGCAGAAAATACAGACAGTTTTTGAAAACTTGACTCGGTACAAAATAAAGCTGCGTTCAAGTGAAAGTAACTGCTGCTGTATCTCAAGCGTAAAGTGCACCTTTGAGTGTTCTGCAACGCCAGACGAAAAATGAAAAATTCTTCAAGACTTCTTACTAAGACCACCCCCTGATCTCATTAAAGATGCGATTAAATTATGTTTGATATTTTTGTACATAGACTGTTTTACATTCACTAAAATGTAATTTCTTACAAGACTTCGTCGAGTATCTGTATGTTAACACGCATTTTTTAGTCTGTGATCAAACTTGAAAATAATTTTTCCAGTTACATAACTATATAAATGTAACTAGAATGTTAGCTTATTCATTGTGCTTCCTGTGATTGGATCAACGAGTTTTCCTTTACATTTATAAAAGTTTAAACAAATTTTATGAATATATTTATATGTTAAATTTAATGGACTAAGTGTAATCTTTTTTGTGAGTATGTTACAATTGCAATAGCACATTTTAAAAAGAAAATTGAGCTACCTTTCATGCTAATATCTTGAGAAATTGCTGTGACCCAACATACGACAATTTAATATCGATCAAAATATTTACAAATTCGAACCACTTGCTGTTTGCTAAATGTAACATAAAGCTAACTCTATAAACTAAATATGATGCATTTTTAAATTAAATTTTCTAAAAATGCACTGAAAATTGCACTTACGAAAAAGCACCACTTCCTTATTGTATTATGGTCAGTTGAAACTACTTTATGTAGTATTTCTAACATGATCACATCTGTAAATAAAATTTCGTAAAACATAGTCACATAAACGATACGTGAAACGTGATTCAGCATTACTACATTAAGATAATCTACACAAAACGTGTTTCAACTATTCTAAAACGTTTTAGCGCAAAAATGTGAAATCCCGGTGTTTGTTAAAGCGAAATCGTTCCTCCGTTTTATCGAACGCGATCTCTAATCGGGCGCTTCATTTGATATATATACTAAGTGTCATCACGAACGTTAAATTTGTCATATTGTATTCTAGAGTAATAAAATTCTTCTTTTCGAATTTATCCTTTATTGATTCAATGATTGATGAGAACACCAAGTAATACTTGTGTTAAGTAAATATAGATACTGTTGTTAAATAATAGAGACTTTTACGACAAACCGAATTCTTTATATATTGTTTTAAAATATTGTTGTAGATAAACATGTAGGGTTATCGACGAATAGTATTCCGGTATATATTATGTACCACGTATATAAATTACACATGTAAACTTTCGTCTAATACGTGTATATTAGAATGAGGTGAATTAAAAAGATGCCTAACATGCCTAAAACGAGTGTGAACGGAATGGCCTGCTAATTTCTAAATGTGATGTATATGTAATTTTAAGAGCAGCAGATTGTTTCATAGCCAAACCTTTGTCTTCGCAAACAGTTTGATTTCGTCATCTACTGATGATATTAACAAATATAAATATTTATTTAATTTGTTCTATTTGATTAAATTATGCGTCTGTAAAAATGTTATTACAAATTGTAAGTTAAATAATAAATTAATGTATTATAAAGATCTATTGCATTGGTGAATCATGAGTGGTTAAGCGTTGTAAGATCGTTTTCATTCCTCTTCGCAGCTTTCCTTAGGTATCGTTCTAACCTAACCACTAACAAATTAAAAAGACGCGAACAATTTTATGAAAACTACACGAGATAAATTTTAAACGACTTTTACATGAATTACGAAAATTGTCGATTTCGAAAACGACTCGATTTTATTTTATTGCCCCGAATAAATAGTTCAGACTTCTTGTATCTTTGAAAAAGGAATAAAAACGAACTAAAGTTACGAAAAATATTGTAAAAAGCGCGCACTAACGCTTGTTATCGAAGAATATCGAAATAAATATAAATATAAATGGATGTTTTAAGATTGTTATTCAATTTGTACTTCTAATACAACCTTCGACGTACCTTGAAATTCCTATTTTTAGATGTCCACATTATTATTTTTTAGGGAAAATAATTATGTTACAGAAAAGACGTATCGTAATTAAAAATCCAATAAAAAGTTATAATTGGTACAAAACAAAAGGTACAAAACCTTTTGTACATATACGATTAAAAAACACCGGATAACAATTTCAATTAATTTATGTTGTATTTTAATCTAAATTCTACAAATTATAAAACAAAATATCACAAAATTGGTTGTATTACCTTATTTCGTAGCATAGCTTTCGATTTACATTGCATGTGAATTAAAGCGTAATTACAGGACTACTGTTGAATTGACAATAAGGTAAATAAAAATCATGAATTAAAGTAAACATGATTAATAGTAGTATACTGAAATCTTATTTGACTCACAAAAAGTAAGGCTTTAATCATAAATTATGTCAATACCTTATACTAATAAAAATTGTTTGCTAATAAAAAAGTTCTTAATAAATGATAATTTACAACGTTTGATCTTATATAAAATATAGTATACCGTCAAACAATGTTATAGTAAGCACTTAACTAATATTTTGTGCCAAAGTAGAAAATGAAAGCACGATTTTTAATAAGAAAATAATATATTCCAAAACAATATTTATTTGAGGGCAATCGGAAAGCAATTGAGTTAAAAAGAGAAAACATAACTTTATTTAATAACTTTTGTAACACTTTTAGTATGAACAAATTCAAGTCATTTTTCTTTTTTAATGTAATTTTAATTGTGCAAAAAATACTTGAAACAAATTACAAATTTCTCATTTGCATCATTAACAGGTTTCGTTAAAAGTAATTCAATAAATAATCTAGGAATTTATAGTATCCATATAAAGTAAAAGAAATAACGCAACAAAATTTCACGATGCACAGTTCTGATCGGAATTATGATATCAACATGTACTGTAAGTCCGACTCTTCGATTGACAACAATCTAATATACATTGAAGATTTAGACAATTGACACATTACTTTTGCGTTGATTTCCCAAAAAATAACACAACAATGCCTTTAAAAAGTGTATAAATGGTTGACCGATGTCATTATCAGACTTGTTCAGTACTGTTTGGGAATAAGCGATTGCACCTGCAAATATTTCATTGCTATTTCTTAATATTAAATTGATTAGCTATAGTAAAGTCGTGTTGACCTTAGTTTGAAGCGGCGACTTTTAAAGTATAAAATATAATTCATGGAATGGAAAAATGTAATCATAAACAATATGTACAAAATTGGTATAAAAGTAGAACATCTGTGTTTTCGTTAAACGGTTACAATATAAGTACAAAAACAAAGTTTGTTGATACCATAAACCTTGTCATTTATTCAGAAAATTGGAAAAGGCAAATATATATATTTCAAAAGGTAAATGCAATATGAAGATCAATATAGTTCATATTCATTCAATATTTAGAAATAGCAACGATGTACATGATCATATTTTAATTCATTTTATACTCTAAGTATATTATATATAACACAACAATCCTGAAGTCCATTTAAACATGTCTCTGATATGATGTTCTTAACGCTTTTTCTGTAACTACAGTCGTATAATGCACATAATTTGAGCAAAGCACAATGTAATACTAAAAGATCAAATCACAATTAAAAATGCTTTCCTAACACATTTTTCAATATCAATCATGTATTAAGAAAGCTTTTGTTTTTAAAATAAAAATAAATGATATATTACAAATAACGTAACAATGAACAATATTTTACACGTTCCCCTTCTTTTACTTATTATGTTCATCTTATTCGATTTAGGAACAGCGAAATTATGTCAATAAACAAAACTATAATTTGCAAAGTTATAAATATAATATTATTTATTGCATCTAACAAACTTAGAACATTATTGCTCCAGAATCATTCATTATTGTATTCATTGTTCAAATTATGAATAGATTAATTAAACACATGTATTTAATTATGGAATATGAATGAAACCGTAATATGAATATCTGAGAGAGTAAAATCGAGACCAGAGTTAGACAGAATTGTTTATTAAAATCAGTAGTAAGATGATGGAAGACCCAACAATTCTGACCAAAATCAAAATCAAGTTTTATGCCAAAATAATTTGTTTAAAATAATATTTCCAGGATTTGCAGATCATTGTATTAAACATTAACAAATATTTGTATTGTTGATTCAATATAATAGAGCATATTCAAGTATAAATGATATAAACAATCATATAAAAAATATATAAAAAATAACAAATACAATAAAAATCTTCCATAAAATTCCAACGAAAAGAAAATACGAAATATGAACATTTCGATATTCTGTAATTTTTTGCCATTTCCTGCCATCAGCAATGCTGAGATAAATTTCAGATTCTATTAAGGAATTCATCCTCATCCTATCTCACTTTCTTAAAACATATTACGCTATCAAACCATTCGCAATACAAATTCTGGAGCAGGTTAAAATTAATCTGCAGACAATTAATAATATTTCAGCAATAAATTAATAACACCTTTACTAATACATTGCTAAATATATAAATAAACTTTTGTGCGCAATATATATCGATTTCAAGCAAATCGCTGAAACAAAACATACCGGACTTTTATGATCCAAATATGAAAAATAGTTGCGTATACAATTTACATCGAATTCGAAGTAAAACAACATAAAAGCAAATAGCTTCCAAAAAACATAAATACTATACATCCACCATATCTCTCCAATACCATTTACACAAATTCCATACCATATTGATCATCACCCTGCCTTCTGGTAGCCGTTGATCGTACTACTATACCTATTAAGAACAACAAACTTGCCTGCATACACTGCAACAAATTTGTTATGTTTCAACCTCCCTTTCATTTAAAACTTACTACACAAATCGTACGTAGATACAGTACCACGATATCTCCTCTCTACCACAAGGTAAACCTCACCAGCAAATTCGATCTGCTATTCCCTTCAAGAACCAATGACACCCAAGTCCTACCCCCAGCTAAATTCATATTTGCCCCAGGCTGCCCTAACAATAAAAAATGGAACCATAAACAGAACGTGACTCTGGAAACTATAGAGGAACCTAAGTTCAAGAATCCATTCCCTACTCCTAGGCAGATTCCATGATTGGATAATCCATCTAGCAATTCCAGTAGGGGAACCTACACAGGTTTCCATAGGTTCCTATAGAAAATTTATAGGGGAACCTGTAGGAACAGTGGAAGGATCCTTAAACCAGGAACGGTTTACTTCAGGAACGGTTTCCAAAAACTCCACCTACAGTTCCCCCGCCTTCTCATTCTCAGGGCAGTAACCCCTTCCCCTAATTAATTTGGACGAACTGAAATCCGAGCGAATCAAACATCCCTACCAAAATAATCACCGAGGACTGTTCCCTCCCGGCCAGGCCGGGTGGTTGCCGTCGCCGCATTATACCCTGTTGCGCGGTCCCTAGACCCCGAGATGCGCCTCGACAAGAAAGACACGTTTACAAGGACTCGAGAATGCTCACGTCCGTGCCGCTGGTCCATTAGCTCACCGTCGACGACAGCAGCACCGTCTCCTGGACCGCGAGCTCCTTGCGCTCGACTTTGACCGGGAACGCGGACTGTTCGCACATGGCCTGCACGCCCTCTGCCGCGATCACGTCGACACTAGCGCTGCCGGTGTACGACGGGCTGCCGACGACCTGCGGACTGCTGGCGCCCTCTAGGCAGTCGCCGGAGCTCACCGTGACCGGGTGCTTCTTCATGTGCGTCGTCAGGTTGCCGCTGTGGTAGAACTCTTTGGAGCAGACTTTGCACTTGAAGGGCTTCACTCCGGAGTGTATCCTCTCGTGGATCGAGAGGTTGCCGCTGTGCCGGAACTCCTTGGCGCAGACGCTGCACTTGTAGGGTTTCACGCCCGAGTGGGTGCGCAGGTGTGTCGAGAGGTTGCCGCTGTGGCTGAACATCTTGCCGCAGATCTGGCAGGCGTAGGGCCGTTCCCCGGAGTGGGTGCGCATGTGGATCGCCAGGTTGCCGCTGTGCGTGAAGCACTTGTCGCACTGGGTGCACTTGTAGGGCCGCTCGCCGTTGTGCGTGCGCATGTGGATGAAGAGGTTGCTCTTGTGGCCGAACTCCTTGAAGCAGACCTCGCAGCGACACTTGAGCACCTTGGCGCCTGAGGAGGGGGGTTTGGGTGGCCGCCCGGGGCTGTTGTGGACGACGGACTGCGGCTGCACAGGCATCTGCGAGGGCAGCCGCGGGTGCGGGCGATCGGCGGAGGTGTTCAGGGGCATCTGCTGGGCCTGGCCCTGCTGGAGCTGGTTCATTGGGAATGTCATGTTCTGGTGGAGATAGTTGGCTGGAGAGAACTGCGACGTGATTTGCTGTGGAGAAGAGAGAGTTAGTCTAGTTGGGTGTGGTGGTGGGTTTGGGGTAGGGACTTTTGGAGATGGAGAGGAGGAGAGAGGATTCAACAGAAGTTTGAATGGGAATGAATGGGAAAGGAATTGAGAAAATTAAATTGAATTCTAAAATGGCGAGATTTTGCAGAGAACATTTTAAGGGCTGTAAAGTTATTGAAAATTGGATCAGTTTTTCAAACTAATATGAAAGAGTTGTTAGAGTGATTCTGGAACTATGTCTTTTCATACAAATAAATTATGAAAAGACATAATTTATTTGTAAAATGTTTAAAAGAAATATGAAGGTGTACTGTTTTTAATCATGAAAAAGAATTCAAATGTGTTATTGAATTCTTTAAAAAGAATTGTAACACAACCCTAATTCTCGCTATTAATAATTTTACTCAAAGTGCATAAATTATTCTTTTTTGAATGATAACGCTAATTAGCTCTGAAGTAATTAAACAATTTTAACTAATTTAAAACCAGTTTTCATTTACAATGCTTGTAAATGAATTTTGCGATTCTGGAATTCAGTTTAATTTGTCCAATTCTTTCTATTCATTTCTAGTCAATATTTTTTGCAGGGTTATATTGGTATTTGCGAGGCTGGGGTTAGAGGCGTTGTAAGGACATAAAAAATGGCGAATTTAAAGCAGTAGACAGTTTCCAAACAAAGACTTATGGAAAAATATAATTCATTTCAGGACGATCTGTGTTTTCACGTCGTGAGATTAAATGTTTGAATTGGAAAAGGAAAAGGTGTACAGTTCACGAGGAAAAACTAGGTTTAAGTAGGTAGTCCAAGCCAAAGGCGATGGCTATCAACGTAAAACTTGTTTTTTCTGAAATAAGTATGATATTTTCATCGAAACAACAAAATATGTTGGTAACCCAAGTCGAAGGTGAGGGATTCTAACATGTTTTGTTGTTTCGGTAAGGAATATGTTTTTTATTACAATAATGACTGTCGGTTTGCTTTATCAGTGCCATTTTTCGTTGTTTCGTAAAATTCCTCTAGGTTCGCACGCTATTCTCCTAGTTCCCATAATTTTACCTCCTTCATACGAAGGCTTTTGATGAAAGAGAAAAGTAGAGACAAATGTAAAAAAAGGAGAGCGCTAAAATCTGAGAGTGAGTAGGTTGAAAGGATGGTTTTTAAGTGTAAGCATTTTTTTAAGATTAGTGGGAAGGTATGATAGATTGAATACTGTGCTTGCTGGCTTCTTTGAATAATGTGGATAAATCACATTGTTTTGCAATGAACATCTTAAAAAGTGGCTGAACGAAATTTGAAATAAAACGGTGTTAGTAATACTTCTAGAAAATATACAAAGAGCTATGATATTAAAATTATTCATTATATTCTTATGCAAAAACAACAAAAAATACAGTTTTATGAGGAAAAAGTAAAATTTCTTTAAAAATTGCAGATAATTTTTCTATATAAAAAACAGACTTATTTATATAACATTCAGAATAGGAATACAAGCTTCTCTTTAATATGAAAACGCTATATTGTTGAAAATCGTTATAATTATTAATAATAATAAGTTTTTTAGTGCTTCTGTTTGACAATCGAACATTCCACAATGTGCATAATTTATTAATGATAACCCTCCCACTTTTAAGGCTGGAATGTGTATTTTCCCATGCCCTTATGGTAAAAATATTGTTCGCGATCCGGCCACGAGTCGATTCCTACCTTATTGCTTGCAACACTCGGTAGTAATCACCTAATCCCGCCTTAGTTGTAATATTCAATTCTCTTTAATGTTCAGTCAATTGATGGTTAACCATTTTTATTCAGTCATTAACAAACAAATGTTTGAAGATATCCCTCAATGAATTAAAAATTCAACATTAATACAAGCAAAATATTCCTTACTGAAAGAACTACTGAAAGCCTTCTGCTTCAATGAGTTAAGAATACAAAAATAATGGAGTAAAGTGCTTAATGATACTAGTTAGAGGCACCAAAAATTATTGTTTTATAAATATTGCAAATATAAAAATGTATCCATTTGTTTAATTTTCATTCTAAAAAATTTTATATATTCAATGTCATGTAGATAATCAGGTACATATCGAAAATAGTTGTGTTACTCACTAGAATATGCTTTCTATTTACGCTATCAGTCACTGGATCCTTTATCTTAACAGGTTTACTTAAATGTTCCTATAAAGCTGTACTATATATCTGTACTGTTGAATACAATACTGTTTATGAAATATACATTTTTCTGTCCTTTAAACCAAACCACCACCTCTAGCAGTGTCGAAAACTCGACCTTCCAGAATGTATAAGTCAATAGTGAAAAATAACAATCAGAAAAATATATACATACATTATACATTCACAAAAACAACCGAAATTTTTTTTCTTGATTCATATCTAATAGTACTCATTATTTAAATTTTTTGTTTAAATTTTAATCAAAATTCATTTAATTCTAACAATCAATTCTTTGTTTCCACTAATATCTTCATATATATAGAGGGTGAGGTGATCATATTAAATTAAAATAGGTTGGCAAGTTGTACACTTTCTTTCTAATTAATAAACATGAACTGAACAATATTATATTAACTTTATTAACATTTTATTTAATAAGTTTAATTTTAGTTAATATTAGATCAACAAATACTTTTATGTACACAGTGTTTAAAATCCACATGTATTATAATTTCACATTGGAATTACGTTATCTAAATTTGCACAAATACCTGTGTCAGAATGTTTAAATGTCACACATTGAATGAAAATACTAATAGTATTTTATTTTAAAATAATGTAATATTCACATTTATACATGTAAGATTGTTTAAGCTATACAAATATTTCAGGATTTGTATTATAATGTTTGCAAAAATATTGGTTGAAATCTAAGCAGTTGACCAGATCTATGGTAGAAGAAGTATCTATATTTATCAATTTTTACTTTACAAATAACATTAATGTTCCTGTACCTGTTAAAGCAAATTTTCATTCAAGTTAATCATTGAATGCCTAATTTAGTTGTATCGTAAATTCTTGACTCATGCATGTATTACGAATCAATTAATTCATAATTAATTGTTTATAAAATGTCATAAATTAATTGGCTTCATTGCTTAATTTAAAATGAACATAATTCTGATAAAACTACATAGGATTAATAATTATACATGGATTGTAGCAGTGTAATAAAACATTAAATAAAATAGTTATTTTATGGCACGAAAACTAAAACTGGGTAATAACAAGCTTGAAAAGAAGCTAACTCTATTTACTTTAAAATGTTATCTACATAATTACACTGCATGTTATTTTTATCAGTATATCATAAATTTATAAATAAGTAATGTATTTATTTCAATATTTCACTGTGTATTCATCGATTACAAACAATTACATTAAAAAAAAATATTCTCCCAATCTCATCTGACCTATATACCATTAAAGAAACAAATAAATATAATACGTTATTATTTACATTGAATCAATGTATTATTTAACTGCTCATTTTCATGTTCTGTAAAACGAAAATAAATCGAATATGGTAAAAGTTTGGGTTTTCGAGTAATTCTTTCCACATCACATTTAATGTAATGAAATCACAGTTCATATAAATTATTTCTATCACTCTTGATATTATTATTTTATCAGACTATTGCCTTCTCTATAAAACACGAATAAGAAATTCCTTATTATATAATTGCATCAAAATAAATACTTATTAAATATTTAGATATGACTGCTTCGATAAATACACATTTAGCTACAACCAAACATCTTTTTTCTGAACTTCGTTAAAATTAAACATTTACCTGAGAGACATCTTGTCTGGGAGGTGCCTCATTCTCAGAAGGCAAATCGTCCGCCAACTGCATTGTCTGCAGCTGCGTTTGGTTCCAAAAGTAAGGTAATTGACGATACATGTACTCCACGTCCTGATTGCTGAACACAGAGTACTCGGAACCACCTTGCATATTCGAGTTGTTCTGTCCGTTATCCTCAACTCCGCCGTACTCCTGCTTCACCTGAACCGAACTGAACATCTACATCGCACAACAAATAAGTCAACGAAATTCCTCCCAAAGTGGTCCCACAACTAGCTATACCCAGTAAATGAAAAACGATAGTCAAAGATTGACAAAAATAGAAATGTTCTAACATAAATTAAAATGAATTTCGTTCAATCTCATATATACAGTTCATCCAACAAATGATCATTATACATTGAATTGTATATAATCGTGAATGACTTGTTTAGAATTAATTTATATTTACAATTAGTATCTATTGATAATTTATTTATTTTCATTGTTATAAATCAAAAACAAATGTTTATGCTGTCAAAACTCGTTTATTTGATTCGCTTTATGGCCGAATTAAGTCACAGACATCATGTGTCAGATTAGCTCACTCGGTAAGGTGTCAAGCTGGCTCGAACTTTCCGAGTTCAAATCTCCGTTACGGTAGATTTTTTCAATTCACCAAAAAATTTTGATTGAGCAATGTTTCTGTCCTTTGCACTCGCAGGAATACATTTCACAAATTGAAACAGAGAACTGTCATTCAAAATCACGCCTATCCTATTTAATAGTTTCTCATTTACTGGGTGTCTTATCGAAAACAAATTACCGTCGTGAACGGAGCCGATTCGGCGACAGACGTGACTATTTGCGAATGCTTCGCTCGAGGCTCGAAGTATCCGTTGCAGTGTGCGTTCGGTTCCACCAGTTTCTGCTCCATCTAATGCCCTGGCCCCTTCGCGGGACGTCTCGCTAGAACCCTGCCACGCGAAAATCGTCGTTAAAATCGCAATTAAGATCGGCCGCGCGAACCCGCGACATGCTGCGCCTCACGTACTCGAGCGCTAATGTCGCGATAAACATCGTCAAACTACAACAATATAATTAATCGTGCGATAAAAAAATTGCACAATCGCGTTAATACAACATTAATGATCGCTCGGCATCGCGAGATTCCGCCAGATTGTAAGGTTAAATGTCAAAGTGGGGCAATTTCACGGACTCGGTTGCGCGCAGCCGAACAAAGAGCGGAGAACGCCCGAGTGTCAGGTGAGTGCGCCGCTCGGCACCGACAGCGAGCACAAGTCAAAGTGCAGGTTGGCGCTTACGGAGTGCCGCGGCGTGGCGGTGCCATTGATTTGCGAGGAGCTCGGCCCGTTCACTCCTGTTCCATCTTCTGTTTTGCTGGAGCACCGCGAACCTCTGCGGATCAGCGCAAACTTGAGCAAACTTTCACACCTTGTCAACGCGACGAAGGTCGCGAAATTTGTCCGAATACATAATGGCGCATTCACAGTAATACCGATTGACGGGCGCGACTTTTCTCGCGTGCTCTGTCTTTATTTTTTAATATCCCGCCGGCGCGCGCGAGCGAGAAAAGCAGAGGGAGAGAGGGAGTGGGTTGGGTGTCTTTTGTTGATGGGCACGAGGGAATAAGATAGGAGATGGCGGATTTCGATTTGATGTTTTTATGTAAATTTTGAAGAGGAGTGTAATTAGAGAAGAGAAATATAGAAAGATAGGAATTGCAATTTTTTTATGAGTGTGCAATTTTTCTATGGCGAATGGTTTGATGATTGACGAAGGCTAATTGTCAGATTACGATAATGTTTTTTATTTATAGTTTTGCAACATTCTGATACTTATTTATTTTTTAAGTGTATTTAATTTAATCTTGGATTGCAGAACTCAGCGACGTTCGGATTTCAAATCTACCGCCATACGCCACTTTAGGTATTTGTTGTTGGGTTCGAACGAAATGTCCCTAGGGGTGCGTCGTCATCATAAATGGAGATTTATAAATGATAATCTCTTTAGATTTTTAATGTTTGTTATTTTTAATGTTTAGAAACGAATAAAAAAGGTCATAAATATGATTGAAAAGTTTATTTACTTTTAATCCGCTAATAGTACATTTCCGATGCGAGAGGTTTCAATAGTAGATACAGGTTTGCATGAATAAAAAAGTCCCTAGATGTATCCGTTTTAATCACGTTTTTTTACGTTTTACATTGTGGAGAAAACGCAGTTTGGACGGAGATGGGTCCGTGAACCCGAATTTACATGCGTCGAAATACATTTGTCGAATCGATATGATTCAGAATCGATGTGGCGCCGAATCCACCTGAACACGAATCGAACTGGCCCCGAATTTACATGGAAACGAATCGATATGGCGTTGAATCGATGTGAACTCGAATCGAATCGGCACTGAAACGACGTGGGCACGAAATAACTTCGGCGTTTAAATGTCCTAATAGCCAGCGTATACATAAACGATTTACATAAAATTTAAGTAAATGCAACTCAGCCATTTGAATTAAAATTTACATAAATAGAATACAAAAATAGAATACATAATATTTACATAATTTGTATGTGACTGAAAAAGGTATATAATTTATATACCTTGAA
>JABFPB010001320.1:0-26117 GCA_022817645.1 Ceratoteleas bidentatus | reverse complement strand
GACGCGATGAATTGATTGCTGATCTCTGCTTCCGACACAACCAGACAGACTTGTGATAATCAACAAGACATTCACATACTTCTTCTATTCTACTCCCTTGAAAAAATCTATTACAAACAGCTAGTCCATATAAAAAATACCATCCCCATGGAAATGGATGGTCATAGATATCCAGTATTTCTATTTGCATACTGGATATCCATGTACCAACTTCACTACCAAAGAATATTTACAGTTCCCTCACATTCTACAACAATTTCCCAAAGCTCACGAATCCTATTGGTTTCCAATACTTTTTCTACCACCATCCTCCCTCCCACCTTATTCATCCAATTATCTTCAAGCCATTCGCCACTAGAAAAGTGGTCGAAAATCACCGTCGTCACACTGACCTACCCCTCCCCCTCCCCTCGTCATCGACCGTCCATTACGACAATGACGTGTGGCTTCCTCGCAAGTTCGCCTCGATCTCCGTGGCGCGAGTGCATCTGGGCGCGCTTACTCGACCGGGGCGGGGCGCCGGGGGAGGAGGGGGGGGCGCGGAGGGGGGCGCGACAAAGAAAGACGCGCGCACGTACGGTCGGCGCGGGGTCGCGGGGCGCCGAGAGAGCGGACGATGAACCCGCGGTAGGCAGCTTCCGTCGCCTGGCAACATCCCCGCCAGCGGCGGCGCTGCCTGTCTCGCGCGCTCTCCGGCCGGCGGCGTGTTGCCGCTCGTATTGATCGCCGGGATGCTGGCTGCCGAGAAGTGCCGGCGATTCCTCAGCGCCAGGGTTACCGGGCTTAAGAATGCAACGACCGCGATCGCCACTCGCGGACGCAAGCAGCGCCATCTAGGCCCGGGCTTATCACGCGATCGCGTGACCCGGATTTCCGGTTTGGTGACGATGAGTTTTCTGGGAGGACAGAGGAAGGGTTGGGGATTTAATTGGGGAGAGGTTTGGGGTGGTGGGATTTTAGAGAGATTTTTGGGTGAGGAGCACTTTTGGATGGGATGAAGGGCCCAAACAGACATACCTCAAAAACACGTAGATTCGACGAGGAATCTACGTCGAATCTACGTCCAAATGTTCATCCACATAGAATCCACTTGGATTCCATGTTCGATGTCTATTTGGGGGGTAAAGAGGAGGTTTGGAATATGCGGATGGAAGTTAGGAGGGGGAGTTGAAAAATTGGATCAGACCATTAGATATGGAAAATAGTGACGAAAAGAGGATGGAAGGGTTAGGATGTATTGTGAGGCGGAAGTGCAGGTAGATAGGTGGGAAATGGGTATGCGTTTACATGTGGGTTATGGAGTCGAACAATAAGTCCTATAAAGTATCTGGAAATGTATTACATGTGCATGCCTAGTTAGTTATAATGGATTTTTTTAATTAGGAGGGTTTTTGGGTTGTTGGTTCCGGGTATTGATGTGAGAGTATAGGATTAAGTGATAAGAGTCAGGTTTTGTAAAGAGTTGTAGTTTGATGAATGGTGTAATATCTTGTCATTAGAACGGTAGGATATAAACTGTTAAAGTATTTTAAAGTATGGAATTATAGGTCAACATTTAAAAGACTAAGATTCACCGTAAGGTTGATAGTTGTTAATTTAAGCATCGAGGAACAGATGTTGCAATATTTTTAGACGTGGAGAATTTCTTAGTTGAGGCTTACAGTAGGGTACGATTAAATCACACTAATTGAATACACTGCACAAACACTTATTTCAAGTGCACCTGACATTGTTTTCTCAGCAATGATAGGTGTAGGTGTACAGCACGGTACAAAAATGAGAAAATTGCTTGTTTGCATGCAAAATTGCATTTAATAAAAATAACTGAATTTTGGCATATGTTTTGTCGTGTTAAAGTAAAAAAATTCAATTTGCATTATAAACGAAGTGCTGCGTGCTTTAGATTAAATCCTCTCAACAAATGCTTAAATGTTTAAAAAATGAAGTTGTCAGTCACGAAGGTTTTGTACTTAGAGGATTTCCTATATTACATACTTTTAACAAAAAAGCTTTTCAAGAGTAACATTAACAATTCAGACATAGCTTTTTACTAAGTGCTCTAAATGCACTTTTTAACATATTTCCTGAATTCAGACTTTTGAATCTTACATTATAAAGTGTCGTTGAAAAGTGCTAAATAAGTTCAGTTTTTAAATACAGATCATGATTTTATTGAAATTTGACAAAGTCGAGGTTGAACAGAACAGCGATCTCTTCGGATATTATAAAAGCGCGGATTTTTCCCCAGTGCGTCTGTTGGGTTCGCTGAATGGCAAGTTCGGATCGCGCGACTTTGTACTCTGTCTTGCGATTTAAATGACGTCTGATAAACTTGCGTGGTTGGACTTGAAAAGAGGTTGCTCAGGGATTCGGTTTAAGGGTGGAAGTTTCCAGCGAGAGTGTACGTTCTACGAGTACTTATTGTTGAATTAATGATCGGCGGGGAAATTTTCTGGGGGAAAACCTATAGAATGTTGCCTCTCACACCACAAATGTGGATGAATCAAATTACAAATAAAGACCGTGTTCACATCGACAGAAGGTCAGTGACAAAAGCGACTTGCTGCCACCAAATTATTAAAACACCCCAAAATAAGGGTCTAAAACCAACCAACATTTGACCCAACCGTAATCTGTAACAAACTATTCTTACCCACCATGAATACTGCACTTCCTGCAAAAATAGCCATCCAACTATTCCAAACTCGCTGCAAACATCTTGCACATACATCCGATGATGTTTGCTTTCGCTGATACTTATTCCGGGTCTATATGTCCGATAATTATACCGCTATGTACTCGCTTTGAAATGATACCGGCAAAGACAACATGACTCGAACTCGAAATAAAAAGTGTATTCGCGTTTTGCTCCCCCAACTCGGGTTCCCGAAATAATAAAGCGGTATTCCGGAAGAGCCTGTTTACGTTTCTCGGTCGCCAGGGGGTCCCGAATTTCCGGATTCCCGCGATCTTAATACCAAGCGGTCCCAACAAATGTTCCTTCGCGTTTATTTGACCGCGCGGACAATCAAATATACAACTTTACGACCGTTTCCGCGCCGTTCTTATGTAAATGAGATGCCACCCTAATAGCAAGAGGGATCAGAGTCGTACAATGACCGGCCATTTTCTGGATCATATCATGATCATTTGACCTGTCATGAGACTGTTATTGTTTTCCTGTTCCTAATTCTAAGTACTAATTGATTATTAGTTTACATTTGAGGTCATTTTAGGTCATTTGACCATCATTTGACCGTAATTTGTCTGACATTTTATGGTCATTTGAAGATCATTTGGCAGTCATCTGAGGTAATTTGACCATCATTTGACCGTCATTTGAAGGTCATTTGTCCGACATTGTACGATCATTTGGCAGTCATTTGAGGTAATTTGACCATCATTTGACCGCCATTTGACCGTCATTTGACCGTCATTTGTTCGACGTTTTACGGTCATCTGAGATAATTTGACCGCCATTTTAGAATATTTTGCCACCTTTCTTAGTCGAATCCCTCGGTGCAATAAACGCGAAATTGGTTAAAACTACGCAGCCGCTGCGGAACGCGTTCAATAAGCCAATTACGGTAATCCGGGTTCGCGATTCGCGGGGTTCGGCTCGAATTCCGTAATTAAGCGCGCGATCGTTTTATCGCCGCAAGATTAGATTAAGGCCCGGTCACAGCGAGTTCGACTCTTCATTACGCGTTTTTCAGAGCGTAACAGAGGAAGAGCGACGGGGACATAAATCTTCGCCATGCTGACACTATAATTATGGAGTTGTTACGGGAATTAATTGTCGCTTCATTGTTGTTTGGAATGTAGTCGAGTAAAGCTTGGGCGGAGAAGTCACGGGGAGTAACGTTTCGTTAAAATTGTTGCACTTAATGTTTTGCCGTGCTTTTTGCAGTTTAATCAATTATTCTACGGGAGTTGCTTCAAGAGTTGGGGCTGTGGGTATTTAGCTGTTTGTTGCATCGAAGCTTTTCGAGTAAACGGAACATAGCTAGATAAAATGAAACGTTCGGATTTAACTTTGTTTCGAGGCTCAACATTCTTCGTTTCTATATTCTGATATTTGTAATATATTCTTTTGTTCTGAATTTACATACAGAAAATGTTCTCCGAAGTATCGCAGGGTATCAAAATCTCGAAAATGTTTAAGTGTCTTAAAAAATAATGAAATCTTCAAAATTAAAAATATTCAATTTATTTTGCAGACATACTTTCTGAAAAGCATACAAAATCATTTTTTACAATTCCTTGCGGTACAATAATTTTTCACAGTTTCTTTGTCAACAATATCACTAACTCGCAGCAGAACTTGAACTTCACCTTACAGAAAAAAAAAGTCCGATGAAACTTTGAATCCGCTTGAATGCGAATAATCCGTAATTTCGCCGTCGGTGACGTCGCAAATAGTGTGGCGGAGGGCTCTCGTCGAGCGTCTACTTTGTTTGATTAGACAAGCGAAATCGCCGAAACGAGGGTCCTCCAGGGCGAAACAACGACTGCGCTAATAACTATAATGCAGTCTCCGGCGCGTCTCGAGACGCGGCTGTCATCATTGTCTTTGGATCGATCGGCGTTCGACACGCCGCGGAGACAAAGCCGGCTCGGCGAAATGCAAACAAACCATAAATAGCCCCGGGTCCCAATTGGATAAGTGCGCGTACGTCGCCGGTCGCTACACTCGACCGCTGTTGCCTTCCGCGGCTGCGTTTCGCTGTTGTGCGGCTTTGACGGACGCGCTCGAAAACGTCCGCGTAAATGCGTTCGACAGTTTTGATAACGAATGCTTTACACGAGGTCAATCGAGAGATATTTGTGGAAAAGGTGGAAAATAGAAATAATGGTGGCAAGAAGAGTTTTTGTTTCAGCTAAATGTGTTTGCATTTAGGGGAATTAGATTTTTAGATCATGTCAGAACATTTTTGGGTGGGCTAAATAGTTTAGTTAGAACTAAATCGATTTATCAGTGGAGATAACTTTTTTGAAGTCGTTTCTTTTAAACCTGCATATTTACCTTTGAGAAGAGCAAGAGTGTTAATTGAAAGACAAGTGTATAAATGAAAATCTACAGTCTTTTATGCAATATGATAATTAAATTTTAAGCGAATTTCGAAGGGATGTAAAGTTAAAATATAGTAGGAAATTCAATTCATTAAAAAGACTTTTATTAATTTTAGACGAAAAATATTTTAAATTGTAGACGTTTTTTAGATGAAAATGTGTTGCATATATTCAATTATTTAATATTTTCACTTCGTTGCAGTTTTGTACAGAACATTACGGATTATACACTAAGACTTCCGGTACAGATACCTTAGACGAGATACTTTTTATGTCTTCTTTTCCAGAATGTCTTCAAACCCACTTCTTGTGAAATATATTTTTCAAGTGCAGACTTTTCAAAATTGGAACTGTCAGAATATTTCAGAAATCTTCAATTTTTATTTCAAATTAAATCAAATCTCTTTTACACATTAACTTCCTTTTAGTAACTCAATTTGAAGGTTAATGACCCAGGTCGAAATTGGTCCACAGATGACAAAATATATGTCTGCATACATGTAATTATATGGCCTACATACGCCAACACGTATGCCTGCATATATATACATAAATACCAACATATCCATCATCTTCCAGTGGGTTGAACGCACCCGCCGGTACTCAAAAGAATTGGAAAACTGTAAATCTTGGCCAGGCGTCGAAAGTGGGAAAGACAGTTGGTTTTTCTCTGAACATCGGCTCAAAGGCTGGTCCATAAGCGAAGATGAAAGGCACCATTGTGCTCCGCTCGAATGACTAAAACTATAACGCGCGCACTCCGACTATTTATAAACGAGTGCCGAAATCGTTCTCCCGGCTTTTCCTAATGTTTTAAAACAAAACACGCCGCGCGCGCATATTTTATCATGGGTGGCTGGATATTCGCTCCCCATGTGGTCCAAAATAAGAAACGCGTACGGGACATGTGATTCGTCTGCGCCGCGCACCTGGAAGCACTCAATTTAGCGGCGTTGGAAATTAAAAGCCTATTTTCGGAATACAATAACCAAGTGAGCCCCACTTTTTCTGTCGCAGCCCACTTTTGTTCGCACTTTTACGAGCGTTATTCATTTGCCTCGTAAACACCCTAAACAGACCGAAAACGCATAAAAGCGTTCGTTATGGCACCGACAATATCTGTCACGTGGCGAACAGTCCGAAAAAATATTGGAACGAGATTACAAAGTTCTCGAAAACGCTTATTAAAAGTGACGAACGAAAATATGGATTTATCGGGCGAGTGTAAATCTGACGGCTGCGAAAGAATCAATTTTGAGGCACAAAAGCCGCACTTTGGCCTACTTTACGCACAGCGTACTTTTAAATTTTACATAACTCGGCGTCACCTCGAAATTCGATTCGCGCGCTATTTCGAGTACCGTAGGTGGTGCGAGTTGCAACATATTAGCTCTTGAAGAAACTCGACAAAAATTAACTCAATTCAACGGATAAGTTCTGCCATTTATCCCCCCCGAGGAACTTTACTCTTCCACTTTAACAATGTTCTTCCTCGCTCGCAAACATCGCGCGACACCTTTTCCAAACCCGTTTTCCCGTTTGTCCGTTTACTCCTTAATCTAAATTACTCCTTAGTCGTATTTCTTAATCTAAATAATAAATAAATTTCTTTTTTTCAAATAAAACAGCCCAAAAAGGATATGTTACCTAACAGACAAACTTCTAAAACACGTAGATTCGACGTGGAATCTACGTCGAATCTACGTCCGAATGTTCCTCCACGTAGAAACCACATGGATTCCACGTTCGATGTCTATATGGGTTTATTCATATCACTTTTCAGCATTTAAATAATTGTTTATTAATCCAAATAATAAAAAAACATCTCTTTAGGGGTTTTGTTCGATCTTTTGCAATTCGATCGTTTTTCAACCCGAATGTTCGAATTCGACCTGAATATCCGAAAGGCGACTTTTATCTCCTAACCGGCGCATCCCGTTCAAAGTGTAGCGCAATCGCAGTTGCGCGCAAACGAGCGGCGTAACTGTGTCTAGCAGACGGCCTCTAGGTTGCTGCGCCGGCAGGCGTGTTGTAGTTCATCGATCGCACCCGTAACGGTAGCGGACCGATAGCCTCGCGACCTCGCTATACAGCGTCTGAGCGCCCCGCGCGCCGCGTCCCGTTGAGCTTCTTTTTCGCTCGCGCTCGCAAAAGGAGAACGCAACTATGTCCGCCGGATTCCGCAAAAACGACGCCCGCGAGCCGCACGTTCGGTGCATTATTAATGCACCGAGCGCCATCCGATTCGGCTCGGATGTATGCCGGCGATGGCGTCGGTGCAGTCGAACCCGAATGGGGTGCAAAAATAAGTTCCGAGAGAGACGATAAAGGGTGGTCGTAATGCGTCGTAAATCTGTTAAAACGACGAATTAAAGCATTTGGAAACGTATTAAAGTACATTTTAAGTCGAAATGGTGCGAATTCGACGAAACTTCAGAATGGGGAGGCTGATATTTGATCTGCCAGATTTTCGAACGATTTGTCCTAATAGAAGTCAAGACGTTTAGGAATCAAATTGATGATGTATATATAGTATCATTGGATTTTGATAAACTTCGGGTAGAGTATATAGTCATATGTTTTAGATGGATTATAATGGAATCATGTATTAAAAAATTCATCCATATGGAGTGGAAGGTCGACAATGAATGCGGCAATTTGCACGAGAAATATATTTAAATATCTGCATGAAATGGTTTTTATTATCTGAGAAAACTAAATAGTAATAATATGTATATTTTTCACCATTTTCAATAAACAATCGACTAAAGTGAGTTCTTTAAGCACTATACAGGTAATTCAATGAAAAATTATTCAAGTTACATAAATCATTTGCAAATACAGCGATAAAAATAGCAAAATGATAAGCTTTCTTTTAAACTCATTGAATTTAAATTATTTCGTAATTTAATTCTTTTCAATTTTGAATTTCTCAATCAAAATAATAGCAATCAAGCTTGCATGATATTTTTACCTCCCAGTTTCTTTTTAGCCAATTAAGTTACTTTTACTTCTTAATTTATTTATCAATATACTACAATAAATTCCGTATGTTAAACAAAAACCAAATTACTCTTCTTCGAACATTAAATGAAGGGATTTATAAAACGCTAATAATCCACCGTTTAATTAACGATTAATTATTCAATTCACGTCGAACGCAGTGTCAATTTAACAACTCATATGTTGGAAGATATTCGAACGTATATATATGTTGGTAAAAACATTAATTACGAATCACGGTTATTCTCATTTCGAACATATTGAAACAATTTTATTAACTATGAAACGTTTTTACCAGTTACTTTATCGTTCCATTGATTTACACATTTTTCAGCTCAATTTTTTCTCCGAAACAACCAAATAAGGTTTCGAAAGTAAACCTTTTCATAACCATTTTCCCCAATCCCAATTAGTTCAATAACTATTCGGCCGAACGTTTCGCGTTTTCTCCGTGTTTTCGTCCAATTATAACGAGCGTTTCGCGACACAATGCGTCTGCGCGATAGCAACTAATTGGACGAAAATAGGGCCCGGCAACGGTCGGCGCATTATGGATATTACGGTTATAATTGCGGAGCGCGCGACGAAAATTGAATGCACCGAGAGACAGTCTACAAAGTAAAAAAAAATTGTACCGGTAGTACACTGTAAAATCGGATACGCGAAATTACAGAATATGATGTTTCATGTGGTTGCACAATGTATTGTAGAAAATTACAAATTTTTTGTAAAATTAAAAAAATAGTATGGTAAAAGTACCCGAAGTATAGAGAAATTATAACTAGTGAATCCTAACCTCAAAACTTGCGAAAACAATCATTTACAATTTGACAATAATGTATGAAATAGAATTAATCATTGTAATTCAATTTATTACTTAATATTTAAGGTTACTTAATGTTTAAGAAACGACTAGAATGTCGCGCCACCTAACTTTATTTGATTTCCAATTCATTAGAATAGGATTGATTACAGAATTAAATAAGCGTTTTGGTTTGAAAATAAATGCCTTAATTATAAAAAGAAACATCTGCATATTCTGGTTTATCTATCTTATCCGAAGTTCATTTTTTCCCGTGCCTCGTTCGCGTTGCGCGGATCCATTCACATAGCGCGCGACGTGCGATTCAATGGGTTTCCGCTTGCTGCTCTATTTTCAGATTCATATAAACACGCGGAGTCGCACGCGCCAAGTGTAACGGCGTCGAATGTTTGCGCGATTAACGAGCGGCGCGGATATAGCTCAGTTTCGACGGACCCTTTTGTTTGAGCTCGCGGTCGGAAAGGAATTCCAGAGATCGAGGCTGGAATGACAAACAAAATTTACCGAGGCCGTTTTATTTGTCGGGAAGGCGGACATCTGACCGGTCAAGTCAGCTGGGGTAATTGAAACAGTCGTGTACGCGCCAGCTGCCGAACTAATGAAGAATGGGGAATTCGTTTTTGAAACCGATTTCCGGAATTTACCAGCTTTTACGACGTATTTTGAATGGGTACCATTTATTGACTAGTCAAAAGCGGTCAATAAATACTGACCAGTCAAAAGCGGTCAATAAATATAATTAAAGTGAAAATGCAATTTGTTTTCACAAACTTTTCTTATTATTTATCGAAATATGTTTTATTGTAATAAAAGAAATAAGAAGAAGTCAATGATTGGGATTCTCAAAAAAAAACTTTTCATTTAAAACACTTCATTCGTTTGAAAATTAATAAAATAAATTCAGTACTGTCAACACAATTAAATTATGTATTCCTACTAAAATCAGAAGACGAATGGGTGTTAAGAATATATGGATAATAAATTACCTCTGTCCCTAATTTCGTCCCGAGGATATGATTAAACAGAAGATGATTAAATTTGCTCGTGACTTTGCTCTGACTTTTCCCGATTTCACGGCACACTGGTCACCCTAAATATCGATCGGTCGCTAGGAGGATGAATTAAATAACGAAAATGTGCGAGAAAAGCGGATAAATCGGTGCCGTCTGGTGATCGTGGCGCTGCACTAAATAGAAAAGTAAAGTGGGACGTCGGAACGATTGCGCGCGGTTATAGTAACAAGCTGTGAGTCGGGTGCTGCTGACGGACGTGAAATTCGCTCCTGTCGGGCAATAACGCGGAAACACGCGACGTAAATGACATTTTTTGTTTGTTCCCCGCGGAACAAAAAATCGATACATTATGAACCGACGTTATACTGTCCTTAATAATACCGCAGATTTTATGTTGTCAGCGTTTTAACCGCCTAATTCTCTCAATTTATAAGTTTGAAAACCATTTATTCTTTTTTTTAATGTTAATCTGAGAATGAAACTTATCAATATTTATTCATAAGTTATTTGAAATAAATAATCAACTTATAAATTAATAAACAAATATCAGGATTCATAAATTATAAATGTAAGAATCATTTATATTCATTTTTTCCAAACTCAGACCCCGAAATCATTTGATTTAAAATTTAGATCAGATCTCTACATTACTTCTTTTAATAAATCCCGCCATAAAACCCCCGTAAAATTCCCGTTTGTATTCCACCATAAAACTCCAGGAACCACTAAGATTCGATCGCGAAAACACGATAAAACCCGGCGATCGACGAGACCCAAACACGCGTTATGACAGGCAATGATAAGGAGCCGTTATCGGGGCGCGTTTTTGTGTCAATGTTTTAAACGAGTACTTCCGGTCGGGCGCGCTGAGTCACGAGTATCGTGTGTCATACGCGCGCAAACGATCGGCCGGGCTCTTCCTGCGCTCGTGATCTCCCGAACGCCGCCCACTCGCGATCGATTTCGGCTGGCGATGTCGCGGAATCGGCGACTCGTGAACGCGAGTTCATTCCGCCGATACGATCGAAATTTCGTTCGTTTCACAGGCGACTGGTTCCGACGCGACGTGAGCGTAACACTTACGGCGCCGTTAATGCGCGAAACGATGTCATGCGCCGGAGCCGAGGATATAGTTCAATTGCTTTCAGCGAAACAGCACAATATTCAACTTATCCCGGTTGGCAACGTCGTTTGTCACGGCGTGACGGCTGCGCGCATACGATTGCGCGATAAATTAACGACAGACCCGGAACGCCAACGGAGAAAAACGATTCGGAAATGAGCGCTCGTCCTGTGGCGATGGAAAAGCGTTGGACCTTGAAACAGGTCGAATCGAGGAAAGCGCGGACGTTGCGAAAAATTACGGTGAATGATTCGAGGTGTGTTTGAACGGAGAACGTAAACGGCATTTGTGTTTGAAAATTACAGCACTTATAAGTGTTAAGATAATTGTAATTGGTGCAATTTTTGGGAAAATTAAAAGTCTTGAAATGACACGTTAATTATAAGTGTTGGAAGTGTTAAAGCACTTGTAAGTGTTTTAAGTGTTTTAACACTAATTATTTTACCTAAACAGTGCATTTGAGTTTGAAAATTACAACACTTATAAGTGTTAAGATACTTGTAATTTTGGTGCAATTTTTGAGAAAACTATAATGCTTGAAGTTAAACGTACTTATAAGTGTTAGAAGTATTAAAGCACTTATAAATCTTTTAACACTAATTATTTTACAGATTCGTTTTACTGAATTAAGTTAATTACCTTCTCTTACAATTTTATATAATTGGTACAGAAAAGTACAAAAATTCAAGAAGCATTATTCATGTTACATTAACACTTACGACACTTATGCGTGCAAGTACCAAACGCACTTATAAGTAACATAAGTCTTTCACATCACACGATTTGACTGAAATTATGAAAAAGCTTTTACGAGTTCTTCAATTTCAGTTAACACTTACAACACTTGTAAGTGTTTCGTTTATGACTGTTTCCTGCTCCATTACTCCATTTTCACAACCCTCCACCATCACCGCTCAAATCACTTCAGCTCCGAAGCGACACTTCGCAGGTGAGAACAAATCGATGCCGTTTAGAAACGACACTTGTTTCCCCCGAGTGAATTACTCGGTCGCAAAAAAGCCGCGCAAGAAGTGCACAAACAGCGGGCAGCGGTTGCAAAACGGCTCGCGTGCCAATTAAAAACCCGATACGTTGCAGTTTATTCATGAGTCGCGGCTGCGAGCCGCGCATACCGCGCATTCGCGCGTTTTTTCTTCGGCAAACAAATGCCCCCGTTGATATTCATTAATGCGCGCGATGAAATGTCCGCCGCGTGAATCACAGCGGGCACAAAAAAGCGCCTCGCGACGAAAACGCCGTCAAGTTCGACAGAGCGCGGCTTGTCCTCGATATTCGGTACACGCGTACCAGATGACAAACAAATCTTGTCAAAAATGATAAAAAAATGTCTCAAGCATAATAAATATAGTTTTAAATCAAGTTTTGATCATTTTTGGTTGTAAACTATCGTGATTAAATCAAATTTGATTGAATTATGATTTTTAAAGAAATCAAGTATTTAATAAAAAAAAAAAAAAAAAAAAAATGATCGACCAAAAATGCACGCTTTTTTGGATCATGTTTTGATCTTTTTTTATTGCAAACCGATCTTGATGACATCTTCATAATTTGATTGAATAGTAGATTTTATTAAACTACATCGTTTTTATTAAATATTTTTAGTATTTTCAATGGTAACTAGATAGGTCACAATTGAAGACACTAAAAACTATGTTATTTCCTATGTTATTACAGAAATTTTAAAAATGAAGACCCGTCTTTTGCCGTGTATCTGCGCTTATTTCTCTCGGTCGACGAATTACGTAGACGCAAAATTCGCGTCGACGAGCGATTTAACGGCCGACGACGCCGGGATCGCCGTTGTTCCAGTCGGTCGTGACGAATTTTAATTGCAGCCTGAACTTCGTGGGGACTGCACGCGTAATCTTGCGGGGCGTGGTAAATGGTGAGCCGCGCCAGATGTGCCATCGTCGGGCGCGACGGAGATCGCGATCTCGGGGCCATCTCGGGCGACAGCGGGTTTTATTTTGCTCCTTTTGGAGGCGAAGAACGGGGAGGAACACGGGAACGAGCTGTATTGGATAATTAGAAGATAATGGCTGAGGAGTTTCTGGGTTGATTTTTTAGTAAAAATTGCTTTTTTCAAAAAAAATACCATTGCGTTCTCAGTCGAATAAAAATCTTAATGCTTTCGTTTAGAAAACACTCAAAAATAGTTTCTGTGTTATTACAGAAGTGTTTTAAGTATGGAGATGGAAAGAAGGGTTATCATTTGAAACACTTCTGTTTTCATTTGATGAAATCATGATATTTGAAAGCGTTAAGTAAAATTTAAAGCAACCCGAGTACTCTTGACGGAAACCTCGCTTTTGTGAGAGTTCACTAAAGCGTAGTGTGCAATTGTGCGAGATTACTGTGATTCAACCAAAGAGGTGTAGTGCAATTGTCTCGAACACAGTGTTGAAATGATTCTTAAAATTTGGAATCGTTTCGACTGTATTTGCATTGAAATGCAATTTGTGTTAAATCTCGTGGGAAAGGGGTGAAGTTTAATTTAAAAGTCTTCAGCTGAATATGGAAGAGGATCCTTGAGAGTATTTTTATGACGAATGAATTTTAAAAGAAATCAATGAGAATTGTTTCGAATTAGCTTTTCAACTATTAATTATACAGAACAAACATTGAAAGGTTGCTTATTTCTCATTTATTGATTCGTTAATCTATTTGGCAATAAATAGAAGAATGATTTGTATAAAAGATGGTTTCTTTACTGGATACGTTTCAATTTGTTCGTGGAATCCTTTCAGTGTGCATTTAGAATCTTCGAAACTAACAACTAACTGTCATTGTTCTTTTGAATCAATTTAGTGAAAGTCGGACAAATACGTCTCTTCAAGATGAGTGATTATTTCAACTCCATATTTATAAACGCAACTTACGTCACATATTCTGTTCGCACTTATTTCCCACATAATTGTCCACAATTCTGCAATTTATCAGCATCACGAACAAGTTCCATTCATCATTTTTTCTTCGACCTACAGTTTCAAACACTCAAACCGACGATCTGAAAAACGATGTCACCCAACTTAACTCGATCTCCCATCCCATTCCAGCCGTCCAGAACATTTAAAGTGTTTTAACAGACAGACTCTCTCAATTTTCGATTACTCCTTTCATGTTAAAAGAATCGTAAAATGGAAATAAATCATTTCTCCACTGATAACTCTAAATGTTTGCAAAAGCCTCTCATTACATAAAAATATTCTATTCAGATTTCCTATAATTACAATTCAAATTATATATCATATTCAATTGCTTCGTTTCCTCTCAAAAAAGCTTTTTGACTTCAAAACATTTTCGCAGAAGATATTACATTTTTATTTGACGAAAAAATTGTTCACACAAAAGGGAAAAGTTCTCCAGAACTTGTTTTCCCGATCTTCTAAGATTCCCCCACATTACTATATCGTAAAATTTACCGTAACTCCAGTCATTAAAATATTCTTCACACCACAATTTCCATTATCGTTATTCCTCCCGAATCTCGTGTGAATGGTTCCGAACCGACACGTCGTCTCCACGCAGATAACCCGGCGTTAAAAGGGTTAAAAGAGCCGTTAATTTCGGCAAAGGAAAAGCCGCGGGAAGCGCCGCCTGGAAATGGGTCGTGGCAGCGTCGAGTCGAGGCATGTGCTTCGTGTCATCGACGCGTTAATTCGAAGGCAAGGTAATGAAGTCCAATTGAGAGTTTAATTAATAAAGCACAATGAGGGTGGTAAATTGGGCATAATGCGTTGGTATGCCAGTAAGGCAGACGAAGGGAAAGGATTTATGATAGTGAGAAGGCGGCGGAAAGATCAGACGCCGACTCGTGACACGACGGCGTTGATCGACAAAGGACGATCCGAGGCTTTCTATGCGCCATTCTTCGTCGCTTGACCGTCGCCGAGTTACTCAGACGACGGTGCATTCGGTCGCAGACAATCACGCCCAAATTTGACGAAAATTCCCACATTGCACTGGAAAAACAATGTGACTGATATGAAGATAGGAAATGATCAAAAAGATTAACCATCGAATGCGAAATTTAGATTTTTGAAAATGTAACCAAACCATTTGAAGTTTGATGGTTCCAAAATGGAAATTTTTCTAAATCATTTTTTTCTGGAGATTTACAGTTCTCATCTTTCAAGAATATTTAAAGGTATAGAAACTAATAGGATTCATCTAATTGAAGACGATTCTTGCATGACACCACTTTGCGGTTTAATGGTCGTCATCCTCTCGTTTGTCGGCCGATTAGAACATGCAAATCCGCGAAACGGCGCGGGTTTTCGCGTGTTGGGCATAACGCACCCCACCGGTGGGAAAGGCCCAAGCATTGTGAGTAACCGTGCAAAGCACTGTGTTACGGTGTTACCTCATTAGAAAGATGCTATCCGCAGTAACTGTGCCGCGTCTGCGCGCGAACAACCAGCCGGCCGCGAACCTTGCGAAACGCTAAATACCAGCCGCGCGCCGATGCGGACGAGCAAATGTCGTCGACAGTGTCCCCGGATGGGCCTGAATTTCAGTCCCAACTTTTTATCTTAATTATCTAAAGCCCTTTAGAGGAAAAGAATAGAGATTCACTTGCAGAACAAAATATCTGGACAAAATCCAAATACTGGACAGACTTTTTCGAGCTATCCTAGCATTTTTCCAACTATTAAGACATTTTTTAGGAAGATTTGTCGTTCCAAACTCTAATAGAAATAGCCAATGTGAAAGAGTCGAAAAAATGCTCTGAAACTCTCTGAAACTCACAAAGTTAAGTATGTTGACTATTGCAGATATCTGCATAATTTAGACGTTTCCAAATTTTATATTTCTAGAAGAAAAGAATGAAAAAGGGTCGAATTCCTCATAGTGCCAATATGTGATTATACTAGTAAGGAATGAGCGGAGAGAAGTTAGTTGCTAGTTAGAGGTTGGATCGACAGGAGGGTCTGTTTTGTAATAGGTTGGGCAACAAGAGGATGAAACTGAAAAAGACGTGTCGCGGTCCTAATGTGTCATTAGACTTGTGCACGAGCCAAGCGATTATAATGTTAATTGTGCGGACGTACGAAGCCGGAACACCCCCGGCCGGATTCCTGGATTTTGCGAGGAATTTCGTAAACCTGTATTCGTGAATAGCGACGAGGTGTTACGAACTGCCGCGTCACAACAGTTCATGGCTACGCGAATTAGAATACTTGTTTGCGAAATTGCATAATGAGCGTCGGAATCGGTATGCGCGTGGAACCACAGTCCGAAAACAGCCTCTCCATTTTCGAACGCTTTCAAGAGTTGCTGAGCCTTTTGAGGAAGGTTCCATCATGAGACCAAGCAATGTTCGAAGCATTCAAACAGAGGCCTTGTTTCCAAAACAGAGATTTCAGTATTTTCAAGGTCAAGAGGTTTTGACCTTAGCCCTTTGGTAAGACCTGGAGGTCTTCGTACCTTAGAAGTGAAAGTGAACTAAAACAAACGTAGTCTTCAACAAATCAGGATAACAACTGAAAACAGTTTTCCTAAATCCAAAAAAATGTTGATTCTTCTACTTCCTCTCCAATTCTACATCTTCCTCTTCCTGTCCAGGTCACGTGGTGACCTAAAAGCGGTATTTTCGACGTGCAACTCGATGTTTCGATAACTGCGTCGTCTCTACCGGATGACGACCGTACGACACTGGTACCACATAATACGGAATCTACGCATCCGCAAATCTATACAAGGCAACAACCGGAGACAGGTGACATGCCGTGGTACGTGCCGAAGGCATTTTATGAATACTAATTGCGGCGGGCCGCGCGTCGACGACATCTTGGAATGCGTTTACGAAAGTATCGGGCGCGCACGTACGCCGAAGCCTCCCTAACTTTCCTGCAGTCGCAATATCTCATACGCCTCGCGGCCGTGTCCGTAGAAATGGGCATTGTAAATACGCTTAGGACATTCTCTCGGCGGAGAAATGCGCGAGCCACTTCGTGCGATTGGGCTCGGAACGGAGCGCAGCTGCTCGCCAGTGGGCATCGAAAAGTTGCGGAAAAATCACAACTGATAAAATGGAAAGTTAGAAACTTTCAGCCGATTCGCAGTCACACGGAACGAATTGTTTCAGGAACGTCTGATTCGGATTTCAGATTAGGATTAGGATAGACTAGGGAGATGGGGGCAGATGGGTTTTTGAGACAGTACTTTTTTAATCCAAGTAGATGGTTTAGAGAGATGGAAAATGGATTAGCTTCTTGGAAGACACTTATGGTGAAGTGAACCATTAGTGGTCTAATATCTAATCTTGTGAAGAACTTAGAAATATCCATTTAGAAATATCCACTATAGAACCTTGTGGAGAATCTTCGAACACTCAACATTTATAGGTTAGATAAATGCTATAGTTTCCCTGATCTCTCTCATTTTTACAACGTCAAGTGACCCAAACTTCCAGATTCTCCTCAAAGGTCGTTACCCTGCAGAATTTTCTTCGGAAAACCAGCTGACATCGTCGAGACAGTCTGTCCATTCACTCCGAAGGCTCATTTTTTACCGCCAGACGCCTCATTCCCCGAAATCGGAAGCAAGAACTCTTCGGCCTCGACGTGTCTCTGGGTAAATTCCGCGTCAATCAGCCTTTTTTCCGATCCCTCGAGTCGATGCAAATCTCCGAGCTACGTGACACATAAAATTGTCGGTAGTTAGCAGTTGCGCCGCTCGATTGATATTGCGCAATTTCCATTTCAAATCGTGCATCGGGTGTGCTCTGTTTACATCGGCCGCAGCAATGCCGAAGCTAATTAATCATGCAGCGCGCATTCTTTTTCGTGGCCTTCGCTATTTGCGGAATCCTTCTCCCTGTGTCATTTTTGCGCGGCGTCTTTTCGAGAAGCGAGAATGAAACAATTAATCGACTGGAATCTCGGCGTTCGTGACTGGGATGGGAAGCCCTCAACCATGTTATTCAATCGAATAATCGGCGCAAGATTGTCTCGCTCGTTAACCCGACGAACGTGGAAAAGAGTATGGGAACAAAGGATGAGTGGAAACTGTTGGCTCTTTAATCAGCTGGGTGTGGTAGTTAACACGATGACGTTGGGGTTTGAAGATCCTAGATCCGGTTTTTTCCTATAAAGTGAAGAGGTCTAGTTAAAGGAGATCTACTAAAAGTCTCAAAATCAGATATTCCTTTTTGTAACCACAAAACTAGGTTAGGAATAAGATTAGAAAAAGCTTAGAACCCTCTTATCGAGCTTTGGGTATTCAATGGTGGAAAGGACTCTGGGGAGTGTTTCTAGGCAAATCCAGTTGCTCTTTTTTCGGCATTTTTGAAGACAAGTGATTTGTAGGATCACTGGAGACTGATCGTATGTTGAAGTACCTGGCAGATAAATCACACTTGTCGATATTTCAGTCTGAGATAAGTTTGACGTAACGAGAATCCGGTTATGCCAATCTGGAAATCCGTTTAATGTTCGAACACAAGGATTACCGACTGTCTTAACTGAAATCAGAGTGTGACAAGAGGAATCGCCGTTCAACTCAAATTTTTGCGATGCGGATTAAGATTGGGCGAATTCTACTTTTCGGACATTAATCCAGTTATCGGAAGGGTGCACGTGAAAAATAGTTAATGAATTTCATGTTTGCTCTATCAGAGATAACGCTATCTCGATGAATGATCGGCTTCACATTATACAACTACGCCACTATTTCCCAGCCGTTTCTCCTTTCTAGGGTGCAGTACAAATATCACTATTGGTGTGCTCTATTTACAGACATTTTTTTTCTTTTCTCCATCATAACTAACCTTATTAGAAAAACATTAAATACTATCATATATGGACTATTTCTGCCAATTTATGTTTTTTTTTATTTTTTAATCAAAATAAAAATCGCCAAATTTTTTATTCCCAAAAACCTTGCTGTCTTCATTTAAAGACTCCGATACAATTTAAACTTTTCATTAAAAAAATTATACACGTTAAAATTTCATTTTTCTCCATTTCCAATTCATACATCAACTTGGCAAGAACGAAGCGACAATCCGCGCAATCAACGGAGCTCCATGCAGCTGCAACAAGGGTGCATCTATCTCGCGAAAGGCGCGTTGGCCTTTCGCGAGAAGAGCCGCTCTCCGTCGCGATATATATCGCGTTTGTCCGTTGAATAAAGATGACTCGCAGTGATTCATTGGCGAATAATCCAGATCGGCGAATGAGCCGGCGTAATTCAATCGGCCGAAAACGTCCCGCGCGATCCGCGGAATCGCAGATCAATTAAACGGATAAGCGCGAAAGGAGCGCACGCGAGCGTCCGCGGCTATCGAGCGCTGATAAATAATTGAGCGCGATGTTACGCGCGCGATAGGACGCTCCGCTTTCGAGCGCCCGAGAGGCTTCTTTTTCCCTTTGTTCGCGCGGCTGTCCCCACTTGTGACCCTGCAGTACCGTACATCTAGATCACGGGGCCTACGTAATACTTAATTCCCTTTACAAGTCGGATTATGCGTGCCATTCCACCGCTATCGCTTTACCATTACTCATCTCCTGGCTATCATTATCAACGCCATCTGTCGACAAAAATTGCTACATTACGATTTGTATCGTAAAATCAGATAGTTTCGTAAATTTGACTAAAATTGTTGTATTATAGAGTTTGCTTGTACTTTGTTTTTGAATGTATAGTTTGTCGTAATTCGAAGCAATCATTTTTCTTCATGTAGATATGATCCTGAAAGTTGTGACAGTTTAGCAATTAAGATCGAAAAAATCTCACGTATAATCAGGATTGTTCATTACCATATGATATCGTGTAATTATTAAGATATCTGGTGAAACCATTACCGCGCACGAATCAGCAATTATCTCAACCCAATATAGATTATCTTGTACCAGATAATTTAATACCTTTTCCATCTTGATTACCAAATATAAATGTTGTTTAAACCGCCAAGTTTTACCTCGAGGGAACATTCCCAATCTTTGTTCGATTTTCCATGAGTTCCAACGGTAATTTTTTAGTTCAGTTAAACAAACAGGATGTACAAAGTTAAAACGAAGAAGATAAAACAGAGTTTAATTTTCTCGTTTTTCTGAATTTTGCTTAAGTGCTTTTTTTATTCTTCAATATATAAGTAAAGATTATTGAACAAGCTAAATTTGAAATTTCTTAATTTAACGAAAGAAAGACCCGAAAATCATATCAAAAATCTATCGAAAAAAGGGAATATCTTAACCCTTTGTTTCATCTCAAACTTTCCTCTCCACTTCTACTTTCAATTGAAATCTCGCAAGTCTAATCGAAGACTCGTTTTTACATTCCCTTAATCAACAAGGCATTCATCAACTTGACGTTTTCGATTCAAAGTAGCCATTGCTGTGTCGCGCGGAATGCGAGCCATCGATTATTAGCCGCCGTTACAATTTATAGGCACAGATAACATCTATTTTCAGTTTTTTCTGCCGCCGAGAAAAAACACGCGAGATATCTCCCTTCGCGCATACATTTATTTAGTTTCCTCGGCGCCTATCGGTGCCGTATTAATACGCGCGCACAAAACGCTCGCAGATAACGAAAAGAGACGCGAGGCACGACAATCCGAGGAATGCCGCGGCGACTGTAAAATTCAGCTGCCATAAGTGGAGCGTTCCAATAAAACGCGCGAGACAAGACGCGGCGCAACCAACGACGCAAATTAGACCAGATGAGAATTCATTTTTCCACGTTTCAAACGACTTCCTCAGCACTCGTAGAACAGTTTCTTAGCAACAATTTTGAAAAGCTAAATACAATTTACTTAGCTGGAAAAGATAATATAATGTTAAAAAAGTTTAATTTCATTTATTTTTTTGTATTATAACCTAGTTTTTCATGTATTATAACCTAAATCCAAAATTTAGTAATCTTGCAGATAAGTTTGGTTAGGCATATTTTTAATATTGTATTTTTGTTTTTGTTCTGTTGTAAGTTTCACTACATTGTTATTTATTGTATTTTATAAATAATAATACGAAAAAAGTCAGCTCCACTTATAACTTGTGCCATGCAACTTTTTCTCGAGTTTTGCGTATCGCGCGGGAAAAGCAGAAAGTCAACGATCTCCGAGAAACGGCGCCTGACCTTTGACCCCCGCGATAGGGGCCGATCCCGGCAGGAGCGCGTCGTAGGCGAAGCGGCTAATTGGGTCGCCGGAATCGCAGTTGAGCCAATGAAATATTTAGTGCGTTTAAGTGGGATTAGTCGTTTTGAGTGATGCATTTGTCTAGGCGCGATCAACGACTCGTCGAGTGCCAGGCAATTGCGACGCTCATTGGCGAATAAAGTTGCTCGTCGGGCGGGCCACATTCCGGCGTGTTCGGGCGGTTATTGCGCTCATTAAAGGGACATTCCCAATCTTTGGTCGATTTTCATCTGATTTTCGGTTAGTTGCTCGTCAAACAAAGAGACCCGATTTTGGAATTTAAACCACTCAAATCCACATATATTTAGCTTATTTCGATAATTTTTATTATACCTGCTAGTAAATGAATAAATATTCATTAGAAAAATAACTCTCTTAATTTCACTTATATGCACTTTTTAATAAATGAATATTCACTTATTTTAAAGCGTTTACACTTATTTAAATAAGCGGAAGTTTTTTCACTTATTGAAATTTACCAAGAAGTTTCGAACACATCTTTGAAAATAAGAGGCTAAGTTCTTCTTCTTCAAAAACTATCTTTTTAACCTCTTAAAATAAGAGGGTTGTTTTTGTAGCATTATCTTAAAAGATAGGCTATTTATTAACAGAAATGTTCAATAAAAATGGCTCAAAGGAAGGAAAAAGTTTTAATCTCATCTTCTTGAGAAATAAGTGGTCACATAAAAACCTTATGGATTGGCAACATTGATATAAACGGCGAAACGCTGAACCCGCACGTCGATTTATACGGGAGTTACACGAGTGCCCTCGGAAACACATGTCGGAGAAATCGCGTTTCGAAATTAACTTGATATTCTTCCAAGTGATATTTAGATTGGCGTGAAAAAATAGAGACGTTCGCGGAGTTGGCTCAAGTGAACTGTTCACTTGGAGCGATGTCCCGATAAGGATGATAAATACTGACCGGGAACACTCGCGCGATAGAGAAATCAAAATTTAATTGATGCTAATTAAAAACGGAAAAGCCTAATCTTTCAATTAACCTTTCTCCGACTGTTTCTTGCTTGTAATTGGTGGCATTCTTTGCGAACTATCAAATTAAGCCATCGAGATTGTCGATCTCTCAATTATCCTTCCACTGTACTCAGAAATATAATGGAATTAAACAATTTTTTAGATGACTAAGCCTATGCCTATCTGTATCTATGGGGGTCCGTCTAGAAAGGTTCCACTTTTCTACTGGTAGTAAACATTTTTCTATGACTAAGTACTAGTAAAATGAAATAGTATTCAAAGAGCCATCCAAATTCTAATGAAACTTTCTTCCTTAGAATAACAAACAATTCATTGAATTTGGAAGTCTTCTGGTTAGAAACCTGGATCTGAAAAGAATCGCTTTCTGGATACCAACTCAGAATTTTTCACGGAATCAGGTTTTTGGAAGTTTTCTAGAGGCTTTTAGGGACTCTCAGATCATTTTCACAAACTTTGAAAATCTCTCAAAATAAACCAGACAGAGTTTTCCACAGATTTTCACAGGCTTCCTAGAAGTTCTTTAAAGAACCAAATCCTTCAGCCACTTTCAGATCATTTGTATCCTTTTTCCAAGATCTTCCTCCCACTTAGTCTGCCATCCAATCTGCAAAAGTGATTAGTTTGTCCACCGTCTTATCCTTATGCAATCCAGACTGACAAAGGCCAAGTATGCTAACGAACGGTGCTGTTGCGTTGGCCGGCGATTGGGTGGGATGATCGCGGACGAACATTTAGGCCATTTGGGGTCCGTGTGGTCGTTAAAGCTCGCACCGGGCACCTACATTCAACGGGTGGATTGAAGCGGAACACCGCAGTGCCTCGATGATAATCGCGGCTGCTAATAGGAAGAGGGATGGGTCATGGTTACGACGCACAGTTCCAGCCCGGGAGAAAGCCGTCTTTTTCTCGCACTTTCGAGCGCAACGCGGGATAACTTTCTTCCGCCGATGCGTCCGCGCTTTTCGCCGAATCGCGCGCCTCGATCGCCGAGCGTGTGAGTCAGCGCGATTTTTGCGCGAGGGGTGTGTCCCGCGTGACACCCGGCAATTATAAGTGACACGTATGATCGGCCTAATTTGAATTACTTATGCGTACGTTTCTGCGGGAGTTGCGGCTTTAATTACAAAGAGCCACGCGAGTGTCGCTCATTACCGTGACACTTATGCGAGTCCGATCGGACGCAGTCGCAAAAAGGGGGAACTCGTAAAGCTACGTGCGCTTTTTGTGTTGTGAGAAAAAGCGAAGCCGACCTTTTTTGCGATATGCCAATGAAAGGTTGGGAAACAGGGGCGAGGTTGGAAAGAGTGACTATGGTGGTCTAGATTTAGTATAGTATTTTCATTATGGTTGTCGAAAATGAATTCTGGAAGAGAAAAGAATGGTATGTCAATTACATAATTTTTGATGATATACTGTGCCAATCTAACTGATTGAAAATTTGATTTAGAAATCGATCCAAAATAATGTATATCAGATTTTTCAACATTTCCGTCTAAATCTGGACATTTACATTGTTTATTTCCGATGTCAAACACAGTAAATGTTAGTTTCAAAGACGTCGAGTTATTTTGCAAACAGACAATGTCTGTTCTACAAGAAAACTTTTGGTTCGCTGCACGTTCCAGGTATTCGGGGCGTTACACTATCCTCGATAGTGTGCTTGTATATTATGGCATGCTCCAAATTATTGGAGTTGTACCGAATCCGAGCCTGGCTTTATTCTTCAGCGTCTTAGTGGCTGCATACATTTGTGAAATGGTAAGCCGAGCGAGCCAGCCAGCACGGCAACTACAAATTATCGATCGATTGGCATGAGCTACGTGAAGAGTGAACGCACGGCGAAACGAAACGTTGATTTACATTTATGTTCACGTACCGAAAAAATCGGCTCATTGTGGCAGGAATACGAACATCGTTAGTGGTTTATGGTTGATATTCGCTACATGTTAAATGAATTTTTATCAAAGTTACAACAAACATTCAAAATGGCTGACTTTAGAGGCTCTGGCAAGAAGATTGGATAGAAAGAGAAGGAGATATTAAAAATAATTTGTACTCTCTAAATTTCAATTAGTGAAAAATGTTTACTTATTCAAATAAGTGTACAAGCACTTAAAATAAGTGAACATTCATTTATTAAAAAGAACATATCCACTTATTTTTTAAGTGGACAACTTTTCACTGAGAAAAAGTGAATATTCACTTATTGACATTTAGAGAGTTTGGTTGCGCATTTATATATTAATTTCGGAAATTGCAAAGCGCATTATCCCAAATTACTGATATTTGTCTTATACATTGGAAAGTGGAGTGTACCAAATGGTTGATATAGCGGAAAATGTGTAAATTCTGTAGCCAAGTAACAAGTCATCTTAGTATGTTGCGGCATATCGTCCCGATAATTTTCCTACTCAAACTCATCGCTCGAAGCGCGTTTACCATTTCAGCATGGTACAACTGATCGCCTCTATGCGCCATTTCCTCAAAAGTAATTCCGATAATGCCCGGCTCTCGGTCGGCTTTAATATCTGAAGTTGTGTATTTTTACACTTAGCCAAATGAACTCCGGCTCCGGCGCGCGCATTGACACGAAATTTGCAGATGGAACGACTCAAAACGCAATTCATTTAATTGAGCTGTCGTGAAGCCTGAATTATCTCAACTGCCATAAGTACTCGTGGCAAAAGTGGCCGTAACTGAACCTGACCAATTCGCATTTCAAGTCGCGTTGTTTGTACGCTCGGCGGACTATCGCGAGGCGTAAATCAATCGCAGCGGAAAACTCCCCACTATGCCAATTAAAAATCGCCATCGCTCTCCAAAACAATTCACTCGATGCCCCCCGATCTATCAATATCAATTTCCAAGCACGGTTCGCTCGTCGAAAAAGACACCACCCACTGCAGACCGATACATATATCTATTTCTCCCACGGAAGCCTCTCCGGCAAATAAATCTCGATAAGATATGACTCCGGAGAATCCCCTATCGAATATTGCAATACACAACTTTATCTTGCTCCCACTTTTTTATCCTTTTCAAGAATCGGCTATCATTATGGTTCACTCGGAAAGCGATATCGTACTGTTTCGACGGCATTGATTGAGTGGTGTAATTTTGTCTAGAGATGATTGAAATGTCATTTTGCTATATTATTTTTTGAGGTTATAATTGGTATTGTTCTTCCTGCGATATAACATTGTAATTTTTTCAATATCCTGTTTATGGAAGTGCAATTAATATTGCTCTCCTCTCAAAGTATTATATTGCTTAAACTATTGTACAATTACGATTTATATCGTACTCTTTACAATACGATTTCGTAATACTTGCAAAGTCATCTCGATAGAGTTAGTTGTATCGATGATTCTCAATGAATAATAACAGTCAAATAATACTGTTTCATTTCTACTCGATACAGAAACTGCTTTACGATATCATAAGATTGTAAAGATTACGATTTATATCGTAATCTTTACAATGCGATATCGTACCACATTTTCAATATCATCTTACTAGATTCGAATGAATTATACTCCTCTAATCCGATACCCTAACTACTTTACTTTACGATATCGTATTGTTACCGCTACAATCCATACAATACAATCTTTACAATATCATATTGTAAAGTGCTTTTTTCACTCTTCTCAATGCGATATCGTAAAACGTTTCAACACCCCAGCCTCCTTTTTCCTCGCCATCGTAACTCTTTTTCGCTTTCCCGCTCATTAACTCGTCTCATTTTCAATCGACTTTCCTCGCCGGCAGACGGCGCGTCGAAATTTGCGACGACGCTTTGTAGAGCGTGGCGCGCGGTTTCACCGTGGCGGCTTTTTGGCGGGACCGCCAAGGAGCCCCCGTCGCGCGGGCCGCGCCGCAACGGGGGCCCGCAACGCGCGGTCGGGAGGGGGTTAG